>PVLA01007221.1:0-109025 GCA_004027455.1 Hydrochoerus hydrochaeris | reverse complement strand
GATGCAGGGTCTCAAACCACCCAGGCCGGACTCACATTTTACTCCTTCTGCCTCCGTCCGCTGAGCTGCAGGCGCCGCCAAGCACAGCCAACACTTCGTTTATACTTAGATCCGTTTCCACCGCTCATGTTGGACACTTTTGCACTGTTTCTTTTGCTCACTTGTCTCCTAGTCTGTGAGTCACTCTCCTTTTACCTTGTAAAGGCCTCGCCTATCTGGTTTAGTAACTAACTCCGCCACAAATGTTGCCAATATCCTTCCCAGTTTGTTATTTGGATTTAAATATTCACAGGATTAATAGAATTTTATTAGTTTTGTTAATAAAATTCACGTATTAGGAACCTGGGGATGGCTCTCTGCTGATTAAATGGTTAACCCTGCGGCTGAATCGGGCCGTGCTCTCCGACACGGCGCACACGCGACGCGCCCTTCACTGCAGCATCAGTGCTGTGGGCGCTGAGCAGAACCAGAGGGCCTCTGAGCCTCTCCCAGCAGCCCGGGGTCTCTGGTCTCTACCTCTCCCTTCTCAGACTTTTCCCTTTGACTCCAGAGGCCTCGCTGAGACTTTGGAGTCATCGCCTTCCAAAGCTGACTTTTAGGGTGGCAGGCTCCGAGGTTGATCCCCAGCATGGCAACGTGGGCCTCCCCTGCCTGCAGCTGTTTGGACCCTCCTAGGAGAGCAACGTGGACAAAGCCTGCTCTGTGTTGGACAGGTGACCCATTAACCTGCCTTTCCAGTTGGTGGTGGAGTTGTTCTGACAGGACGTCCCGAAAGACATGTGTGGACAGACAGGCCAGGAGAGGGTCCAGCAGGGCTCTCCCAGCTCTGGGTCCTGCTGCAGTAGAGCCAACAGTGATGGACAGGGCCTGTCATCTGTGAACGGATCCAGCCCTCTCTGGACAAAACCCAGCGGTTGCCAAACCTCAAAGCCCTCCAAGTACACCGTGGCCAGAGCTTGAAGAGATGACTTCAGCACTGGGCAGAGCCAAGAGTCAAAATACTTTGTCTTCTGCTGTTTATTTTTAAATCATGATTATGTGTTCCCTCTTTCTCCAGGGACATCCAACGTGTAGTAGCACTGTGCACAGGCCCCTAGGGGCCTGGCCACTGGCACGGGCACAGAGGGGACGTCAGGCAGGTGCTGGGAACAGGATATCCATGGCGGATGTTCAGAGGGCTGACCGCTTTTGGCTAGGCTCGCGTTCCAAGAAATGTACCTTGCTCCAGGGCCAGTCATCTGGGAACGGTCACAGGCAGGACGCGGATCTCCACCCCCAAGAGTAGTGCTTACCTGCCACCCCTGAAGAGGAAGCCGGGGGTTCAAGAGGGATTGTGCCCCCTTCACCTCCTCTGCTCTTCGAGACCTGTACTCATTCACCCAAAACCCCAGCCTTTTGGGAGCTCAGACCTTCAAACAGCACCGCCAACTGCCACTCCCTGCCACTGCCGTCTACCAACCCCGTGGACATTCTCTTCATTTATAAGCAGCACAGTGTCTGGCAACCACTGTGTCCACCGACGAAGTGCCCAGGTGAACTCAGCATCTGCTAGGACAGCAGCCCGGGGAGCACTCGGAGAGGACCGTGGCCTCTGTCAGCCCTAACCGCGGTTCCCATTGTAGCAGGCCAGACCTCGCCTCCATCCACACGCCTCTATCTCCGAGTAGCCTTTCGCCCTCAGGAAGAATATCTTCAAGGAAGGGGGCGGCAAGAGGCGGAAGGAAAAGGGAGGGCTGGGGTGGAGGCAAACCTGGGCCCCTCGGCTTCCCCACCCCGCTCTCCTGACCATGTGCCACTCCCCAATCTCTGCATGCAACACGCCCCGAGGGGCTTCCGAGGCCTAGCCACAGCCGGCAACACTGGTCACTCTTCCGTTCTTAAGTCTCTCGGCGACCTTGGGTTCCGTAGCATCACCCTCCTCCCTTTCTTCTCCTACCTGTTGAAGTGCTCCTTCTCCTCCTCCATGGTGACCTCGTCATCTGTGCCCCAGCTCCCGTGTGATTGAGTCCTAGGAAGTCGAGAGTTTCTTAAAACTGTCCTCTCCTGTCTTAAACCTGTACCCCGACCGTCCCTGCCTGACCCACGCTACCCAGTCCATGGCTGAAGGTAACGTAGATGCTAGTAAATCTCAAGTCGACATCTACCTATTACTTCCCATGTTTTTCTTCCCGTAACTGATACCACAGACTAGATAACTTGTAAGAGATAGCACCTTACTGAGCTCACAGTTCTGAGCATCACACTGCTTCTGCTTGCGTCTAGAAGAGCCATCTCGCAGGATCAGGGCACAGAGAGGGCACGAAATGACAAGACGGAGAAACCTGCTCTGGTACAGGTCTCTTCCTCTGACAATGTCACAGTGGAGCTTCACTCTCACTACTTCTACTCCCAGTTACCTTCACAGACCCCCACCTCCAAGTACCACGAAGCATATGACCCTAAAGGTTAAGTTTCCAATGCAATAATTCCATAGGACACACCCAAACCGGAGCAGAATCTTCAATCAAGGTGTCTCCCTAGAAAAAAGTGCTCAGCTACTCAACACTCCACTCCAGTGACCCACCTGCTACATCAGATACCCATCATGCCCCTGTCCCCAGCACGCAGCAGACGCTGACTCCTATCTTGCTATTTTTCCTCCATGCACCTGGTTGTCCCACTGAGAATCCCAGCATTCCCTTGGGTCATTCTCCCCCTCATCCCACCAACCCAGTAAAAGCAGTAAAACTGCCTTCACCCATGCTGCCCCGAACTTCTGAAGCCTGTCCCCTTCCCTCTGCCCACACCATCCTTACCCCAGCACCGTGGTGACAGCCTTCCACCTGCTCGGGCCCTGTGCTGCAGCCAGGACAGCCTGCAGCGTCTCCTAAAAGACAGACCAGGAGGGCCCAGGGCTGATGGCCACAGCATCTGCGGGCCTGACACAGACCTAGCTCAGGAATACCTAGAAGTCTTTGCACGGGTCCTGGAACAAATCCCGAAGTGCTCTTACCGTTACTTTTCCAAGGCCCCGTATGATCCAATTCCTCTCTTCTGTCATCCTCTTCTCTTAGTACATCACTTTTCAACCACCAGCAACTCCTTCCAAGCTCCAGTTACACTTAACTTTGGTCACTTTAAGTGATGGCCATCTCCTCCCCGAAGTCTCCCCAGAGCCCCCAGAATTTGGGGTTGATGCTTCTATCAACATTAACCACCTGGCTTCAGAACTCTCCATCCATGTCTCTGCAGTGCCGACTTCCCATACTGGACTGGAATTTCTACTGAGTGACAAGACTCATGCCAAGTTGCCCAACCCAGTGCCAGCTGGGGACCCCTTTCCCTGAGCCCACCGTGTCCCCTGTGAACACCCAGGTTCCACTCCCAGACAATCCTTCACTGTCAGCAGTCTTTTCTCACTCAGAACTAGGATGTCCATAAAGACATAGAATCAGCCAGCACCTGCTCTCCCGCTGTACAGCAGGAAACAGAGGCTCAAAGAATATGCTTTCAAAAAACCCTTGGAAAAGCTTTGATTGAATCAATACAATCCAATCTGTTCAAAGAGTTTCACCTTCTACCAGCAAGCCCATGAGCACACTCCAGGAGCCCTGAAAGCGGATGGGCCATTAAGGGCTCTGACTTCGAAAGCGCAGAAGCCCTACTACGACAGGAATCTGGCAGAACTAACCGGAGTGTACGTGGCTTGGTGTTGGGATTAAACAAAAAACATGGACTACTACACCTAGCCAGCCTTGAAGGTTCATGACCAGAAAGCCCTTCTCTCAGCCGACCGGATGCACAGAAAGAAAGCCAAATTTCCTCACAGGAGCTAGGTGGGTCTTACGGTGGCCACAGATGCTGGATCCCCTGAAGAGGAAGTGAAGGGAGGCATCCAAGAGGCAGAGGGGGCACAGGTCTGGGACCCTACGTGGCATGGTTCAGACCAGCGTCTCTGGACAGTTACTGAGCCTTGACGTCCCCTAGGCCAAGGCAGAGGATGGCGAGACAACACAAAAAAGTTAGCAGCTGTCTGCTGAAGCTGCGACCATCACAGCCCACAGCTGGAGACGAACGGCCCTGGTCCCCGGAGGCGGGTGCAGATTAGCGCAGCTCAGCTGCTCCGACACAGGCCCTGAGAGGAGAATCTGGATGCCAGTGATTCTGGGAAAGGAGAACACTCGGAAGGGCGGTATGAGGAGGGCAGAGAGAAAGGAGTGAGGGTCTGATTCCAGGCAGAAAGCACGTGAAGATGGGCCAAAGCTCTCCCCGCCTGGAGCGCAGGCTACACCTGGGGATCGGCACAGCCCCGGCAAGGACTGCCACAGCCTCCCCCAAGAGGCCCTGGCCCGGGACCCGAGGCGAAGCCCACTCATTTCTGACACCTCCACCAAACCCAGCAGCTCTAGCAAGTCCTGGACAAGGACACGAAGGAAGGCGTTCGAAGAAGCGAAAGGAAGGAGAAGAGGAGAGCAGGAAGGGGAAGAGGAGAAAGAGCCGCGTGGAGTTCATCGTAATACATAAGCTGAGACCCTAGAGCCAGGTCTGGGCCGGGCCAGGTCTGGGCCGGGCCCTGAGCTCGGCCTCACGCTGTGGCGCTCGTGCCTCCACCACCTCGGTTCTGCTTCTTCGCTCTCAGATGCGGCCTGAGGTCATGGCAGGCAGCAGGCACTCGGCTGCCGTTCACAGCTGAGCAACCTGCACACTTTCCCGGTGTCTCCAGGGCGAGTCCCAGGATCACAGCTGAGTCACTGACGGCCTAACAAAGTCCCCAGAGGCGCGCGAGCCGGGGAATGGGGGCCCTGCGCCCCGCTTCGCAGTGAGCTGCAGGGAGGGTGCGCCCTTCAGTGGCAAGGGACACGCGTCCAGATGCCTGCAGTCCTCCCGAGGGAAGGGCTCACACACGTCCATTACGGGCCCCAGCTCTCTCCCGAAACAACGTCCATGACTTAGCTGCCCCTTGGCGAGCCACTCTGAGCCAGTTAGGAACCTGTGGACGGGCTTCGGGAAACGGCTGACCCTGGTTTTGAGGAAAACACATGTAGACTGATTACTCCACTGGAAAAAGCTCTGCTGATGTCAACATTCTATCGTTTAATTTGTTCAAAACTCTAAGAACACTCATTTCCTTACTCTGCTTCAGTTTTTCTACCTGTCTGTCACCAGTGGTAGCTTTGGCTATTCTTCGGTGGCCATTACTTTTCACATAAGAACCAAATTTTAGCCACATGTGACATGAACCATCCCCATGATGATCAGTTGTGTGGGAACTGCGCTGGGTGCAGGTGCTGACGCTCAGCCGTGGAAAGCTGCAGCTTCTGCCCTCCGGCACTGACCTGCCCTCCTGATAATTCTGTCCTCTCTTCTGCTCTTAAATCCTGGCTATGACCGGCTTCACTCCACGCTCAGGACTTGAGCACAGCGTGAGCCTAAACCAGTTACATGGTCACAGTCTCATGGTCACTGCCCTCCTTACTTCTTACTTCGCAGAGAGATATGAGACCCATCGGAACCAATCAGAGACAATGGGACAGTGGCCAAAATTTCTAAGAAAAAGACAACTGCTATTTCCAGACAAAGCTGAATCTAAGGAAATACCTTAGGAGTTAATGCAATCGCTTGAGATGGGCCGGGGTAGGGGCTGCTTCCAAATGGAGTCAGCTCCAAGGGGGCAGAGTTGAGAAAGACGGACAGAGACAAAGATGCTGGATCCTGGTGATAGTGAACGAGGTGCTGCCTGAAGCCAAGTCCAAGACTAACCTGGCCTCTGCCTGTTTAGAGAAGTGAATTGGTGCATTCCTTTCTGCTTAAATTACTTTGGGCTGGGATTTCTAGACCCAGAGAGCAAAATCTCCCAAGCGTACACATCCTATTATAGTTCACTATCCTCTGGGACCTCAGCAATAGCCCCGGGTAGACATCTGTTCACACTGACAATAGCACAGTGGTAGCTTCTGTTACTGGACGTGGACTCAGCTCCAACCCCACCACAGCTGTTTCTTAGTGGAACTCAGCTCTGTTGGTGCAGACCTTGAGTGTCTTCCATAAGGCCAGGAACAGTCCTATTCCTCCTGCAAAATGACTGTGGACAGAGATGTGGGATAAACAGATTGATCCCATCGTGATCGTGGGTAAGGATGGGAGGAGAAGGGGTGTAGCTGGCAACCGCCGCCAGACCCCCCAGTTAACATGGAGGAGAAGTTACCCACTAAGGAATGGCCTCTCTTATCAGAAGAGCAGGCCGAGGAGAAGACTGCAGACAAAGCATGCAGCCAACCAGCAGCGGACAGGGCAAGGTGCACCAGCATCGCTACGAGCTAGGAAGGGAAGACATGCACTACTGGCCACTGCACAAGCAAGATGCAGAACACAAACTCATGCCTAGTGGTCTAGAGTGACTCCCCTTTCACCTCTTTCCTTTGCTGGGGAACTGGGCTCAACTTAAGAGGACCCAGGAATGGTTACAAGTTCATGCTCCAGGTCTGCACTATCAAGTTGAGTACAATCATGGACAGTGGAAGCACAGACAAGATGTGTCTGTCACCCCAAAAGCCCCCAACATGAACCAAGCTCCAAGCTCGCCATGATATGAACTTCCAGGGGCCAGGACCACCTCAGCCTTCTCTCCGAGAAAACAGTCACACTATGGAGGTAAGAGGTGGCCTTTGTGTCCGGGGCTTGGTCCACACACTTCCTAGCTCACCCACACACCAGCGAGCTCCTGCAGAGCCACAGTCCCACAGTTCTCTCGAATCTGGATGAGCCCATGCCATGGTCCTTGGGAATCTCCATCATCATCATCACCATCGCCCCAGAATTCCCTCGCCATGGTATAGTCTAAGGGCTTTCCTCCTACATCTTTCTCTAAGACTTTTCTTCTTTAGGCCAAGACCCAATCCAACATTCACCTCTCAGACCATTCAATAGAAAAAACCCCAAGCGACCCAGCTGCAGAAGCTGACTCCCTTGTTGTGAAAGGCTGAGCCAGTACTGCCTGTCTGAATAGCTTCTTGCTCTTAGCATGACCATCACCCTCCAACACGGGGTTTCCAGCATCACCCGGCCACTACAAGCCCTGGAAATGACCTTCTCCTCCTCTGTCCCCATCCCAACCCTCCAACAACTTCCTCCAACTCCAGGGCTGCCGCTGCTCCCAGGGAGACCAGAGTGCTGGGAAGAGATACTCTTACCCCGAGATAGCTGAGTCCAGGGTTTAGAAATAGGCCATGTACTCCTTTCCATTTGGGGATTGAAAAGCAAAGACAAAAGAGATGTACAAGACACTGTAGGGCTGATTACCAAAGGCACTTCCCACCATCCAATGTCCTAGACAGGGAACGTCTCGCGGGGAAGCCAAACACATGGTCTTCACTTCCTAAGGCCTCACTCGTCAGGCTGGTGTCCATTTGGGAGAAAGGGACGGCCCCTTCCTCTCCAGACTCAGTCAGCCAGGGACCCAAAGAGAAGCCCTGGAGAACCGCACTGCACGGTTCCCTCTGGAAATTGTTCCTGCTGGGCCCCATGTCCCAGTTCTGCAGAGGATCACGGGTGACACAGGTAGAATGACATATGACACTGGGCTTAGAGTGACACATATGCAGTGTGTAGGCAGGTGTGGATGGCAACGTGGCTATCTCCCCAGAGGTGTCGCTTGTACACACACACACACACACACACACACACACACAGGAAGAAGCACATCCAGTCTCTGTTGGATGCTGGAGCACCTTGACTTTCAAAGTCCCTGTGAGCCAGACTTTGAACCTGAGTATGAACGCCTGCTCCACACCCACACTCCCCGAAGTCCACAGCGTGGAAACTCATTTTAGTTATGTCAAGTTACTGTCCCTATTCTTGTTCCCCAGTCAGGTGCAGGGTGAAAGAAAGTGCATCTGCTCCCACAGCACAGCCGTCTCCAAGAGAGGCCTGGGCCACAGCCCTGCACTGCATGGGGTTTGCAGCTGGCACCCACGCTCCCCAGCAATGTACCTGCAGCATCCAACATGCATCATGGACCCCAAAGCCTTCTGGCACACAGCGAGGAAGGAATGTTCCCTGAGAGCTCCAGACAGTTCCCACTAGAGTTGGCTATTGAGGTCCAGGAAGAACTCTAGGAGATAAAAGCAGGGGGTGGGGACAAATTCACTTTCAAGAACCCCCAGGATGAGAGTCACAGAAGATGCTCTAGAGAGGGTGGTGTCTGATAAATCATTTTCTAAATGGGAAGTGGATGTCTGGGCTGGAGAAAGTAGGTCAGTCCAGGACAGCATGAGCTAGCCCAAGAAACCAGGCAAGGACAGCAACTTGGAAAAGATCTGGACGCACACGACACAGTCCTGAGTTCAACCCAAACTTCAGTGTGGCTGAACTGAGTGTTCACACCAACTTCTCTAGGACTGGAATCTTTGTAAGTAAAGTAAGAGTACCACAGCCCATAGGGCTAATTAAGAATAAGTGAAATACTGCATGGAAGAGTCTAGTACACAGCAGGAGCTTAGTAAGTGCTGGCCTCTGCTCTCCTCACACCCACTTCTTCCATCTCTCCACACAGCCACAGCTGTTCCTCAGTCCACTAGCTGCACGGTGCTTGGGATTCTGCTCTGAACTGAAGGCTTCTCCAGAAGACGGGAGCCTGCCCTGGGAGAGCTCTGGCTCCCTCAGAAGCCAACATTCCAGGAACTGCAGGGGACATAGCGCCAACTAGAGTCCAAAGGCTACTTCCCCTGCCCCTTCCCCTCTGTGCTGAGCCATCAGAATGGCAGGACTAGTGTGAGACCCTCCTTGAGTACCTGGGTTGGCCTCACTGTATGAGGGAGAAGGAATCCCGAGTCATAGCATCATGAGGTCCCGGATGTGGCCCTGGGAAGGGCTGGGCAGGGATCCAGAAAAGCTCTTCTGGGTCACAGAGCCACACAGGTTTTGTGGTCTCACAAGGCAGCAGGGGATCAGGACTGCAGAGGATACTGGGAGTTCTATGCCACGATTATAGAACTCCTAAGATCACGAGGTACTTCCGGGCTCAGACTGCACTGGGCCACCTCAAAAGACAGCGACTCCAATTACATCCTAGCAGGGTACGACCACCTTCCAAAGACCACACTAAGGATCCCTCTAGTGCAGAAGGGTAGAAGGAGACAGCTGTGAGGTCCCCTCAGGACTCAGTTGTCTGTGAGGCCACCAGAGAGTAGAGTCCAACTTCATCAAAGGCTCAAATACCATGGATAGCACCAAATACCATGAAGACCAGTGCCTTCATGGAACAAAGAAAATACACCTCCTGTCTTTTGACCAAGTGTGAATTTGATCCATGCAATATCATCCAAAAACTTAGCTGCAGCTCCCCAGCCAGGAACAGTCAGGCTGAAATGCCCTGCTTCCCTCCCCAACCCAGAAACTGGAAACCCACCTGAGCCAGCAAGGCAGTCTGTACAGTGCTGACCCACTGAGGAAACTAGGCCACCCATCAGGGGTACCTGGAATTGGTGCCTGCAAGCAAAGCATTCTAGGCCGGGCCTCCCAGGGCACACACATCTCTGTCCATTCAGTCTCCACACCATTAACGAGCAGAGATTTCCCTAGACTGCTCCTCGCCAGGCTCATTGGGCAGGAGGAAGACAAGTTTCCTGAGACAAAGAAAGTCACTTAGTCTGGGAACTTGCCATAACCAAAGTGGGCCACCTTCCTTATCTTGAGATTCTAAGACCTCTATGCAAGTTTTGGGGTTGAGAATATGGAGAAGTCTTAGAGGGCCAGAACACTGAGGGCCATTAGAATCAAAGCCCCATCCAGTGTCCTGTCCCTGGAGCACTCTGCAGCAGGACCACAGGCATTGTGTCAACAGCCAATGACAAGGATTCATAAATTGTCTAGAATTTAGACCTGCCCTTCCATGCCCTATTTTCACCCACTAAACCTTCATTCATTCCAAAAATGCTTATTAATCATCTACTATGCACTAAGTGGACATGACCACTGCCCAGCAAGCCTAGCACTTGAAAAGCACTGCTGTGCCCTCTGGAATCCCTATCATCTATGTCACCCCCTTTCCCCAGCTCTATTCCACTCCATCAGTGACTCCCGCTGTGGAGGGGCAACACCTCTGCAGAAGAGGTGGAGACCTTGGAACGCATTTCAGGGTAGTTTTGGTGAGAATGTGGAGAGCCGGAACCCGCCCCAGATCAGTGTGGGGATGGTTTGGGAGGGTGGGTTCCCTGAGGACTGCAACAAATCCACTTGGCTGAGGAGGAAAAGCCCAAGGCATGGAAGTACCCAAGTCACCAACAGATGGTGTTTCCAACTACAAGAGAGAAAGAGGAAGCTCCCACAGAGACACTGCTCCTTCCTGGCCTTCATCCTCACGTAATTCTGTCGCCATTTTGGTTTACGTTGTCGCTGTTGTTGCAGTGAGGATGAGGTAAGAAGCAGAATCTCAGGCACTATCACCTCCTTTCACCACCCACCCTGACGGCTTTCAAACCATTTGGGGAGCCCTGTTGGTACACGGAGCCCTTTTAGTGGCACTGAGATGTGGGTTAGAGGGTAGGGGCATAGGCAGCACTCTGCCTTTCTCCTGGTCCTGCCCTGTGGAGAGAGTGGTTTTTGAAGTCATTCTACAGATGGAGATTTGTCTGAAGAAAGTCTCCCCCAATCACTCACCCCCACCAAACTGGGTACTGAAGAGAATGCTGCGTTATGTCTCCATTATTTTTTTTTTTTGAGACATGGTCTCTCTAAGTTCCTTTGGCTTCACTTGGGTCACCCAGGAAAGATAAAGCCTGGCCCAAGGGGAAAGGAGAATCGGCAAAGGCCACGGAACAGGTGGTAGCAGTCTCCTGACTTTCTCACTAAAGTAATTTTCAGAACCACATAAGGGTAATGGTGCTACTCAAGAAAGCTGGAAGTGAGAGAGGAGGGGTAGAACTAAAGTGAAGGGCAGTTGTTCCTTGACTGTCAACCAGCAGAAATGCAAGATGGCTCTTTACATGGAGGGAAATTGCACATGACCCAGGCTTTGCAAGGCTGACAGGCACTAGGCTCTTCCCAGGACAATCAGCTGCTGAGCCCACTAGCAAGGCCTAGCTGCTCTGCACCGTCCAAGTCTGTCTGTGGAGCTGAGCAAGAGGTCACCTGCAGGAGATTCACCTGGCTCAGGTGTGGAAACCCTCAGGGCTGCAGGCCAGCCAGCTTCAGGCAGGGCCCCCGGCCGGCGGGGGCCAAGTCAGTGCGAGGAGACATAGTGTCAGCGTCTAGCTAGTGCTCAGAAAGATCATGAATAATTTTTTGGAAGCAGCTAAAGGCCGTACATATTCTACAGCCATCAAATGTGGACTGTACATTGTTTTTAAATTTATTTCGTTTTCTCTTTTGCCAAAAAAAAAAAAAAAAAGACACCAGTTTGGGCCTTAGAGCAAGCCCGCTTCCCCAGTCTCCAGCCCTGGCTCCCAGGCCCGGGCATTTATGGTGTTTTGTCTGCAATATGCTTTGGCCACATGAACGTGGACGAGATGAGGTAACTCACAGATCCCCTGGCTGCACCGCGGCTGATGGCAGATGCTCTGCAAGTCAGCAGAAGGGGATGACCAGGTTGAGGAACACCCCAAAAGGCAGCCCTGAGAGTCAGGCTGCTACACACTGCTGGGGCTCCAGACAGGCACAGGACGGTGGAGGCGCGGGAGGGCGGGCGAGGTTTACCTGCCTTGTCCCACAGGCCCTGTGGCACCGGGCAATGCCTATCACAGTTTTCTGAGCGGCATTAGACATGGAAGCCTGAGAGCTTTCTTATTCCCAAGTGAGCACCCAGTCCTGACCAGGAGAATGGCACTGCGGCAGCCAGTCTGCGCTTCTGTGGCCCATCCCTACCCATCTCTGTGGAGATGAAGGACAGGATGTGACCAGAAATGAGGGTCCGTCCCAGCAGCCAGGTGGCTGAGGACGGGCAGATTCAACTTAGAAAAATAAATATGATATTTCTCAAGCCCAAGTGCCGTGGATCAATTCACATTGGTCATTGTTATGTTTCTTAGACTTAATGTGGGCAGCAGTTCACAGCTGCCTGCTCGTTTGCTGAGTGTCTCTGCCCCAGCAGGGCTCCTGCACCCAGGGAGGCCCAGCTCACTGACACTCAGGACCCAGCGGGGAGGATGAGCAGAGACCTTCCTGCCACAGGGGAGATGTGGGGCCTGGCTGAGGGCTCTGCCGTTGGTAATTCACCAAGAAACACTAAAGTGCCCCAAAGTAAGAAGCAAACATGACTCGTCTGGATGACATGTGACCATGATCTTTTCTTCTGTTTATTCACTTAGGCAACAAAATATCTGGGTCATTCATCATGGTGAACATATCAAGTGCTCGCCAGTATCCAGTCTTTCTCTTCTTCTGGAGCCAAGAACACCTTCAGACCCTGGCCATTCAGTGAGGCCAGTAGGCCACGAGCAGAAATGCTGTGTGTCTCCCAAGCTGGATGATTAAGAAGCAGCTGGGGAGCCCTCCTGTGCTCCCTTCTCCTGCCAAGTGACACTGTGTGGCTCCATGAAGGTGGACCTCCTCCAGCCAGAGCCTAGAGTGACCGCACGGAACAGAGTCTCCCTCCCCAATCTCCAAGGAACAAAAGACCCAGTGAGAAATCCATGCTCCATGGGATTTCTGCTACTTAACCCAGCCTAGCCTACCAGAATGGCCAAGGGCATAAAACCTGTCCCCAGAACAGAAAGGAGCAGAATGTGGCCAGCCTACACGAAGAGAAGGCAAGAAGAGCCAAAGACAGTAGAGCCCGGAGGCTGGCAGGAGAAGCTATGCCAAGCTCACAGCGTCTGAAGGTCGGTCCCACTCTCAGCCAACAACACTCCATCCTGAGACGCCCCTGCTCTGTCTCATCTCTCCCCAGGCACCCATCTGCGCCACCTGGGGGTAGGGTGAAGACCAGGTACATAACTCAAGACACCAAGTGCAAAATGAAATACACATCCTCTTTCAAAACTGATTCCAAGGTGGTGACGTGCAAGGCTCTCCCACATACCAATGGTGACAACAGGGTAGAGGCAAAGAAAGACGACATCACCCGGTTCTCTGTACAGTCAAGGCTGAGTCACCCGACTCCGCTCCTGAGGTGCCCCCAGGAGAAGCAGTGGCTCCCAGAAATGCCTCACAATCGCCCAGAAGCAAATGATGCATGGCCCCCTCGGAACAGGGAGCACCCCCTGCTGGATAGGGCACTGGGGTGCTGATACCCGGGTACCCGGAAAGTCCAGCCATGAGCATCCCACCTCCCTGTTATGGCCACATCAGCACAATTGCTGATGTCATTCTGCTATGCTTTTCCCGACATTTGCGATTGGAATGACAGACCCCGTGCAAGTGTCTGTCTGTCCTTTTCAGCAAGTTTGAGAGGTGGGGCCTTGAAGTGGTTGTTAATGCTAGTCTTTCCCAAGTGGCTTAGTTATCACCTGAGTGAGTACCTGAGAAAAGCATGGGTTGGGCCTCTCCCGTCCTTCCCACGTTCTGGAATTCTCACCATGTGATGCAGAAAGAGAGTGCCACATTCCCGCCTCCCAAACCAGGACACGGATCAGCTGCTGCTGTTTCCCAATGGCGACTGCACAAGGCAAACTGAGACAGACACCTGCACTGGCAGAGGGCGCAAGAGCCCAGCTCTCCAGCAAGCCCAGAGCAGTGCCCGGCTGCTCAGAGGAGGCCCTGGGCCACCTCCTGGGTACCAGGCCCAGTTCCGGGAGGAGGGTGTTGGTAAGGCACGGGCTGGCAGGCACTCGATGGCCCCTGCACCCTGCACTTCACATGCACAGCAACCCAGGGCAGCCCCGCTGACTCCTCTGTGAAGGAGTCTGCTCTCCGCCCCACCTCCCGCCTCCCCTCTTGTGTGAGCCCAGAGGGGCCCTTTGCTTCACACCTGTTTCCTCCCCATGGAGGCCCCAGGTGACTTGCACCATTAGAGGCACTGCTGACTCCCCAGTCACACCTCTTCCTGGGAGGGCAGGGCAGCTTGGCCTCAGGGAAATTAGACTTCAAGTTCTCTGGAAACAGATGGAGACCAGGGTGCAGGACTTCTCCTCCCTGGCACTGCTGAGTTCCGCTGGCCTGTGGGATCCTGGCGCCTCCCTTCCCGGGGAACATCCTGCTGGCGAGGTGTGATCTCACATCCTGGGGGCTGCTCCAGGCCAGGGCTGTGCTGGGGGAGCAGCCAGCAAGCAGCCCGATGTCCAGCTGGCGCTGTGCAAGAAAAGGCTATGTGTAAATTGCCCATAAAAACCGCTCTCTTGCTCCCCGCCCAGCTCTAATGGACCCCACAGAACCTTTTATAAAACCCAAGTGAGGACGACTTCATCCACCTCCAACCTCCCCTGAGCTCCAGGTTGGCACAGCAGGCCTCAGCCCCGACCCAGCAGGGCTGGCTCCCTGCCACGCAGGCTCTCTGGGCAGCCTGGGTGTCACAGGCCAGGATGCGGGCTCCTGCGGGAACACAGCAGCCTCACGCCACGTGTGAGGAATTCCCACCCCAGGGGCAGATCAGACACCAGATGTGCCCAGAGCAGTTAGCTTTTCCCAACTACCTGCTTTTATTATTATTATGACCAAAGCGATGCCCGGATGGATTTAACAAATCGAACAGCACAGAAAGCTATCTGATAAAAAATTTACTACCAGACATTGAAAGAACTTTCTAAGAAACAAGTCTAGTGTCCACTCCACAGCGGGGAAAACTGCAGGAAGAAAGGTCAGGCGGCTCATGAAGGTCACGAGCTGCTCCGTCAGGGCGCCCAGGTGCTCTGCTACCCAAGGTCACTGATCCCTGGGGACACTGCAGCAGCACATCCTCCAGCAGGCTGCCGCTCCTGGCCAGCAGCCCCAGCTCCCCGTGCAGGAGTCTGTCTGTCCTTCGCCGTGGTGTGGGCTCCTGCCGAGACCTCCTCGAGCTCCCCCAGGGCGGCATGATGAACAGGAGCACTTCCCTCCAGCCCTGAGGCCTGCAGCTGCTGAGCCCGGGCGGCAGTGGGCACCCTGGAGGCTCCCTGCAGCTAAGCTAGCGCGCTGGCCCAGCACTTCCAGGCTGGATGGGGCAGAGAAGAGTCCGAGCAAAGCCAGGGACCTGGCCCTACAAACGCACAGACTCAAGGAGACGCACAGCAATTGCTTGAAAGAGGCAGAAGCAAGTGAGGATCTCACATGGACAAGATCGTGGCGCTGTGGGCCCCAGGGAAGCATGGGCAGGCCCTGAGGAAGGCAGCTGGAGACCGCAGGGCTGGGACCCTGCTGGAGCTCGGACCCACGGGTGGCAGAAGACCAGAGGCCAGGAGATGTGTGACCAGGACACATCCGCACCCCAGCAGCTCCCAGAATTGTCTGAGGAGAGCCCAGAGCTGCATGTGTTATGCCAGCATCACAGAACAGAGGGAAAGGAAGTGTGGATGCCGAGAACCTGCCCTGGGGCCGGGAGGTCTGACGCCAGTTGCCCGACAGCAGCCCCCGAACAGCCAGGCACTCGGCTCAGGTATTCACTCCAGCATCACTGTGCACTTGGGGTGACACAGTATCTCCTTAAATGGGTCCTCTTTTTAAAGGGCTTTTCTTTTAAACAAAAAAAAAGAACAAAAAATGATGATACGAAATTTCAAAACAATAGGAGATTAACAATGGTTAACAAATTGCGTATTGTTTTTAAGTCTCTAAAACCTGTCTTTTTTGTAATTGCTAATAATTGGCTCAACGCTAGTGTCTGAAAGCAATTTTTGCAACACTTTTTCTTCCCTAACATATAACAGTGACTTGCAAATGAACATCCTCAGGCATTCATTCAACAAATTTATTGAGCGTTCCTCTAGCCATGGTGAACCTATGGCGTGAATGTTATTGGTTTTTCTTTAAAGATTTTAATGTATGAATCATTTGTTTCTGAACTAAGCCCTTAATATTTGGGTTTTAATGGCAGTTTATTGGTGCTTAGCAATAAATAAGTGAGTTTGGGTTGCAGTTTGGTCCCTTGTCTCTAAAAGGGACACATAGAACATGAGACAAAAGCCTTGCCTCATGAATCCTAGTTTTAGTACTGTATATAAGAATAAGTAAAGGATACAGCATCTTAAATAGACATAAATTTTAAAATAAAGCAAAGCAAAGACAAGCGTGCTTGAGATACCTTACTGAGCTTCACTGGCAGGGAAGGCCTGCCATGGGGCGAAGCCGGCCTGAGCAGAGAAGAGCGGGGAGCTGCACAGACACTCGGCAGGGGAGCACGCAGCAGCAGCCGTGGAGTCGGGGAGCTGGGGTCACCAAGCCAGGGCACAGGTGAGGCGCAGCTTCACGGAGTCTGATAAACGTCACCCTCCGCTCTCCCCTCGGTAGTGAGCTGGAGATGCGAGGGGTAAGGAGACGGGCTAGAGACCGGCCTTCAGTCTGCTTTCGTTTCCTTCTCAAGGCCCGCTGGAGCTTCATTATTAGCAGGAGGTTATGCCGCAACATCCCTGCCCGACACACGCGCACCCGGGGCTGAGAGTGCCCATCTGGAGATTCCCTGGGGGAGCAGACGGCAACACTCCAGATCCTCCTGCGGTCGTGGTGTCCAGAGGAAGGACAGGCTCTGGACGTGCACTCACACAGCCCGCGGAGCTGCACCCAGACACCTGACCTCCCAGCCGGGGCTGCCGCACTGAGCCACCCACCCCGCGGGGTTCACATCTCCCCCAGTACCAGAAACATGCATCACACAGATCTGTGCCTTTTTTAAAGATGTTCCCGAGAAAATCTGCATTTAATTTGCGCACAATTTATATTGGAAATAGACCATATAAAATGTATACAAATGGGAGGACAGTGCAGAGGAGGGGAAGGAGACAGTTCAGCTTAGCAACGACTAACGGGAGGCCCCTTGCTGCCAGGTGGACAGTTAGGTTGCCTGGACTTTCGTTAAACTTAAACCAGAAAGAGCTCTGGGGCCCAGGGCCAGACATTCCTCAGCCCTACAGAGGCCATGGGGACACAGAGCCGACGACAACCCATTTCACCAGGAAGGCCAAGGCTTATGTTTAGACCAGGCCTGTATTGCGTTACTCGGACAGGGGACGCGGCCTTGCACCAGTTTCCCCAAGAAACAAAACCACTTCCAATGCCTGACCCCCTGGGAAGCCAGAGGCTACAAAGCTGTCGCAAACACACAGAATGCCTTATGTGTCCCCACCCGGGGCTCCCTAGGCCTGCGAAGCCACACAGCAGCTGCTCAGTGGACAGGGCAGCCCTGCATAAGTGGAAGAAGAGTTAGAGAGAATCTCTGAAGCTGTTTCCCGGGGACTTTGGTCACCCGATGCTGCGCTCTCTGAAGGGAAACACACTTCATTTAGAAGGTGTTCTTTGGGGTTATTCCCAAGGAGAAAGCGCGCTTGCTTTTGGACCAGCAAAGCACTGTGCTTGCTTGTTCTCCCGCCCTCTCCCCCAGCCAGGAGCACTTTGACTGTAATGGACTCAAACAGCTTTGCTGAACACAGCGAGAATCGCAGAGCACACCCGGCCAGAAAAGCATGCTTTCAACAGCGCCCAGTTAGAAGCCAAAACCCTAGACAGAGGCAGTACCCCAGCCTCAGGGCCAGGTCTCAGCCCAGGGTCACACCAGCCTCTTCACCCAGTGTCCAGCACAGGCCTGGCCCCATCCCGGGGAGACCCCACTGCAGGCTGGGGTGTGCCCTACATTCATACGGGCCCTAGGTTGCCCTGAGTGCATGGTGAGGGTGGTACATTGAAATAAGTTATTCCTGGCATATTCCAACGTGGTTTAGATCAATTACCTCATTTTTCAACAATGAAAAGATTAAACAGTTGTTAAGAGTTAAAAATGATTTAATATGCTGTAAAGTGGAGATATAAACTATCAAAGTTTAAATAGCCAGAGAGGAACTTAAATATCAATTATATTTGAATCCAGTGGATGCAGAGCCCTCCCAGGTCCTGTCCCAGAAGCCCAGCCACGGGCACCGTCCCGCAGCTGTGGGGACCCAGCCCCTCCCAGACGCAGTCAGGTCCTGAGAATTCGCCGTGTCCGAGGAAACCAGGCGGACAGCACTCACGACGTTTTTTTTCCCTTGAAATGGAGAACAAAATCAAATTCTGGAGAAATGTGGGGGATATATATTCTTGCCGGATGATGATAAAGGACCCTTAAGTACTCACTTGAAACCAGAGCAGGGCTTGGACTTCTGAACTTTCTCTGGTTTATACACTGCTGGCAGCATTTCAAAGGATAATTTTTTTTTTCCAAATTACCTTTTAAGGAAAAATGAAAAAGAAATATTTTCTTCATCTGTCTCCTCTCCGTACATTAACTTTTAAAGTATGGGTTCTTCGGGCTCACTTTACCCTCAGCCCTACACAGGGAGGGCTCAGTGTGCGCTGCCCCCTTAGCTTCGGGGGGGGGGGTCACACTGCTTAAGCCCTGGGCCACCCCCAGACGAGTTCTGACCATGCAGACCCCATTGCAGAGACGACTCCACGAGCCTCGTAACACTCCAACCACAGTCCACTCAGGCGAAGCCCGGTTTATGGAGGCACAGACTCGGCCTCCTCCTGTCTCTCCCTGCTCCGGAGGACGGAAGCAGATCCTCAGGACAACAACACCAGAGGGCAGATTCCGCAGTGCCCTGAGCCGTGCAAGGCTGGCTCCATGTCACTGTCTCCTGCCCAGGGCGCAAGACATCTTTAACATGATTAGGGCTGGGAGGCCACGCCGGCCTGCTTCCGGCTAGCGAGTGGAAGAACTGGCCCAAGAACACTTGGAATAAATATCTCCCAACCTCAAACCACCACTACCCAATGTCCAGGCATCCAGCAAGTCCGTAACATGGCAAAATGTAATTGTGAATGCAAAATACGTACATCCCGGGCCTCTCAGGGAGCAGCCGGACGCCCCAAGCGTGGCCTCACAGCAGGAGGCAGGCTCAGCCTCTACCACCTCACGGCCAGCCTCGCCCGCCAAGGAGTGTGCCGTGCGGTGCTGGGGTGCCCGTGACCACTCCTGCAGAGTGCCACCCATGGTGCCTCGCGGACATAGAGCAAGTGTCACTGTGTGCGAGGTCCATTTCCAAATGGAAACGGTGCTGCGGAGGTGGCAGCCCAGCCGGACACCTCTGAGGGGTTTACACCTGTGTAGCACTTGTCACAGCAAGGACTTGCGCACAAGTCTCCGGGCAGCAGGTGACCCCGGTGACCTCACAGCCCCCTCCTCTTGGGTCTCCTTCTTGCCCCAGGCAGGCTGCAGCGATGCATGATCAGCAGGGAACCCTTTCGCACCCATCTCAGTCCTGAGCTTCCGGCTCTAAGGACCAGGGTGAGGTGGGGCAGGGCTCTCTGGGAGGGGCTGAGCACCTCTGTCCACCTGTGCACAGCACCCCCCAGAAGCCGTGCTGCACAGGCCGGAAGCGGTGGTGAGACTTCCTGCCCCGGACCAGAAGGGCTGAGTCCCCTGCGCTGCTGGGCAGCAGGAAGATGCCGCCCCAAGGTAACCCAGCAGGGGCAGCTCGCAGTCACCAGTCAAAGGCCGTGAGCCCCTTCTGCTGCAGGGCTCTGTCTCCCTGCCCTGCCTGGGCCTCGAAGGCTTCTCAGACGGGGCCGAAGCTCCTGCGTAAGGCTGCCCAAGTTCTGCTCGGTGGGGAACATGCCGGGTTCTGTGCTGCTCTCCGCACCGATTTGGGTCTAAGCGGGAATTCCAGTGGAGGCGGGAGGGAGGTGCCAACGGCCGGCCAGGACAGACCCACCTCTCAGGTCCTCAACAGCGCCTGGGGCGGGGGCCGCACCCCAGCTGCCCAGACAGAGGGCCAGTGCTGCCTTCAGCAGCCGCTTCCAGGGTGACAGGTTGCTTCCCTCCTGCAGTGGATGAGCCGAGAGTTCCGTTTTCATTTCCGAGCATCTCGTAAAAAGATGGGATGAAGCTACAGCTCTGCTCATAAACGAGGCTATAAACGTGGCCTCAGGGGCTGTGCCATGGAAGCATCTGTCTTCCCCGGGGAACATCAAGGTCATGGTGCTCGGCCTCCTCCCCGGCCTTCTGAAGAGTCCTGCAAAAGCAGCACCCGGGCTCCAGGCACCCAGGGCCCACTGAAGACCCAGGACCCCACCAGCTAGGCACCAGACCCTCCTCAGCATCCGCAGGGCCACCCCTCGGCACTGTCCCCGTGCACTGCCCCAGAGGTGCAGGAAGCCACGGCGTGACCAAGGCAGGCTGTCTCTGTGGTCAGCAGGGGGCAGAATCAGCACCCATCCCCGTGCTGCACACAGCCCACACATGTGAGTACACACACGTGCACGTGCGCTCATGCACACACACACACACACACACACTCGCAGGCCGTCTTGAGTGGCAGGCCTGGCACACCCTGGCAGCTGGTTCCCCACAGCCTCAGCTTCCAGAAGAAACACCACTCCCTGTTTTTCCTAGCAGGATCGTAAGGGCAGGTCTGGAATATAAATACTCGGAAGAGTGGATCCGACTCGGATCATCCCGTCTCAGCGTAACCGCAATGCCCTGACCCCACGTTACTCCAAACCCACCCTTGTCATATAATATATGAACTATGCGTAAACAGCTCAGGGTTATGATGTGTTTCCTAAAACTAAGGGGACTTCAGCCATAACACTGACATTTTGTTTCTGGAAATTAAAGCCTGGGAACAGCGAAAATAAAATCCATCCATTTATGAGCTGAATTTCCGTGCATACCTCAATTCCCAGCGCTTGTGGGAAACAGACGGGGGATTTGGTTTCTGCCGGCGCTGTTTCTGGACTGGGGAGCCAGATTCTGCGAATCAGGCCTGGTTAGCAACCTCACTGACCCCGTACCCTGGGACATAACCAGAAGAGATCTAAGCAGGATGGACCCTCCCCAGGTCCTGGCTAGGAGACACTGGGACAGATCAGACCGAGAGGGCTCTGCAGACCCTGGCTTCCTGGATGGCCTGGATGAACTCCTGTGCACCCTGCTGGGCCCAGCAGTGAGAGCCCGATGGCTGGGTGCAGATCCCCAACCTCCAACAAGCGGGAGGCCCAGGCAACTCTGCACAGCACTGAATGGAACAGGGCCTTTAGTGGTCATCTCTGCCCAGGGAGACCAACAAGGAAGTGACAGAGGCCTCTGGGTCTGGACACACGGGGCAGGCTTTCAGCACGCAGAGCCGGCCCAGGCCAGAGAGAACGGGTGCGGAGAGCCAAGTGAGCAGGGCCAAGTGGGCTGCAGCCTGCCGGGCAGTGCAGAGCAGGGAGCTCAGTTGCCCAGGACCTATGGGGACAAAAAGGCACATAGTTCAGGGACACAAGTGCAGGTCATGCTATGGGCTGTGATTGGGGCTCTCTGGAGTGACCTGGAGTCCTCCTGTCACCCACTCTGCATTCCCACTTCTCCAGGAACCCTCCGTGAAGGCTGTTTCCTTGTTCCTTGCTCTGGGACAAACCACTCAGCCTGCTCAAGCACTGCCTCCTCCAGGAAGCCTTCGGGAATTCCTCCACAGCCTGAACTCTCCAGGGCGCAGCCTCCTGTGCCCACCTGCCGTTCATCCAGGGTCACTCTGAGGCACATCAGGGTGCTTCTGGCCATGGTATCATCCCAGAAAGCCACACAAAGGTCACTGCCTCATGGACCTGGAGAGGTACCCCACCCCCACCCCAAGGCAGGCTAGCCTGGGACAGACACGATTCCTCTAGCCATGCACACCCCGAGAGCTGCTAAGACTCTGCCCAGCCCTCTGCCCAGCCCCTTCCTCCAGCCTCCTGGAGCGGCACCCAGTGCCCTGTGTAGAGATGACCTGTGTCTGCACCTTGCCACAGCCCTTGGCACTGGGCACCCCAAGTCACCACTCTTGGGGGCCAGATGTGCACCCTCCCAGGGCCAGTGCTTCCCAGGCATCTGCTGCCAGCAGCCCCACTCGCAGGAGGCCCCTGAGCCAAGTGCCAGCAGGGCCTGCCCCCAGGGATGTGTGTGGTCAGCAGCCTGAGCCCCAACGGGAAAAGCCCGCTGCCTGGGCAGCAGGAGGCAGCAGGCTCTGCACTAGCACAGCGGGACTGCACTGCAGAGGCCCCAGCTGTGCACCAGGAGGACAGACAGTCACGGCCCGCTCTTCTGGAGACTGGCAGGCCGTGACCAGGGTGGCTCCTGCGGCTGTGAGGGGCCCTGTGTCCCCGCTTCCCCAGCTCTTGGTGTCTGTGGCCATCGTTGGCCTGTAGCAGTGTCATCCACCTCTGCCTCAGTCTTCAAGGGCAACTGTCTGTGTCCAAATGTCCCCGCTTGAGGATGACCTCATCGTAACTAATTATATCTGCATGGCTTCACTTCCAAACAAGGCCACGTTCTTCGGGTTCGGTTTAGGAGACAAGATTCAGCCTGTAGCAGGCCCCTCTTCTGGGATAGAACCGCAGAAGTGCTCAGATCCTACAGCCAGGTAACCATAAACAAGCCACCCCGTGGGACCCCTGCGGGTGCCTGTGGGGCAGTAGGGGTCGTGGGTGACAGCCCCTCACTCCGCCTCCCAGTGTGAAGGGAGGGCTGGGCCTGCCTCAATGTCACACAGCAGCGGACGCCTGCCTGACCACCCCTGCCTACAAGGGAGGCTGCCACCACTGCAGGCCCAGAGCTGCTGCCTGACCCCACCCGCTGCGGACCTCTCCTGTGGCACGAAAAGCACAGGCCCTGGGCCGTCCTGATGCTGCTTGCACACTGCCTGTGCGCACACCACCTTCACGGGCTGAGAGCAGAGAAGGGGCACCCGGGAGGCCTCTGAGGAGCCTTAGCCAGGGGCCAGGGAGGTGCACTCATGGAGCGCTGGCGACACCCAGTGGCCACTTGGGAAATAGCGCTCCAGACGCAGAAGGGTAGTCAGCCCAGCTCCACTGCGTGGGTAGATGGCTGTCGCACTGGAGTCCAAACCGTGACCCCAGACCCTCAGCCTGTCCCCTTCCCTGAGCATCTGCCCCGGCATGACTTTTAAAGAGCAAAGGTGGTCTGAGGGGGACTTCTGAGCCCTCGCCTGGCTGGTCCTTTCTCAGGCTTCCTCCCTCCGGGCACTGGCTCTGGGCCCCTGTGATAGAGCCAGCAGCAAGAGTGGGGAGAACCGTCTCCCACCTCAGCCGCAGGACGGAGGAGAAGCCTCCCCGTGTGGGGAGTTCCAGTGAGCCTCCTTGGAGGGCCTTTGCAGCTCTGGGTCTTTGTGAGAAACTTGCTTTCAAGATCCAATTCTTGGTGTCAGTCAGCATTAGGTTGGGGTCCTGCCTCCCTGGCTCCATTCTGTGCACTGAGCCCTTTCCCCTGCTCACACTACCTGAAGATTCAGTGACCCCCCAGTGCTTCTCTGGAAGCAAAACCCAGGTGGCTCTCAGGCAGCTGCTGTTCGGAGCTAAGCAATCAGGGGAGACCAGAGAGCCCCTACATCCTGTCCTCTACCGCCCCAGGGTCCTCAGTGCTGGGGCTCACACAGACCTGAGCATTCACACACCCACGGGAGCTGCCTGGGCTCCTGCCCACTGGGGCCCCGAAGCTGCCCGGAGTAGACTGGAAAGGTCCTGAGAAGGGCAGGGGAGGTCCTCTCTGCTGTTTGCCCACCCAGGCTGGCCGGCGGCAGAGACCCAGACCCCAGGGTCAGGAAACAGGGCCAGCCCCAACCCCAGCCCCAGCCCAGCTCAGAAGCACTCAGCAGGCATGAAAGTCTCTAGACAGTCAAAAGGTGTGGTTGCTACCAAGTTACCAGAACCAACAGACAAAGGGCAGCATGTGCTTCCTACTCAGCGGTGCTGGCGCAGAGCCTGTTAGGGTTGAGTCCTGGAGTCTTTGGCACAGCCCTACTGGGGGTACCTCATCAGGTGGGGAGCTTCCGCCCGGCCCAAGGCCCTGCCCCGCCGTGGGGCTGAAACCTCCCTCCCACCCAGCCTGATTCTGCAGCCAGCCCCAGCCTGCAGCAGGCGGAGAGGCCCTTCTGCTCCGTGACTTTAGTTAGATAACGGGAAAGGCAGACCCGGAGGGTTTGGCGGAATTGCCCCAAACCACAGAACAAGTACGAGGCAAGAGCCAGTGAGGTACAGTTTAATATGATTTTATTTAATCCACCAAATCCAAAATATTATCATTTCCACACATAATCAATGTAAAAATGTTAGAGACATTTCACATTCTTTGCATTCGTGTGAATTCTTCAAAATCCGGTGTCTATTTAACACTTAGGGCTCTCCTCAGGTGGCACAGATTTTCTCCATAAACCCTTGATATGTATTCTGCTGCCACACACTTGCCGTTCAAAACTCACGAACTCTAAATGTGAATCTGTTGTTCCAAACATTTTTCCGGTCACTGGAGTAGGTACCTTTTTTTGTTTTACTTTACTGACTTAAATACAATTAGAAATTTGGGTCCTTGGTGACACTGGTGACACCTGAAGTGATCGGCAATCACATGTGTGGTATCTGCAAAATGGAGAAAGTGGCTCTAGATCCCACATGGCAGGACCTGACCTCAGAAGGACCCAGAGCTCCTGTCCTTCCTTCCCGTGCAGATGTCTCACTGGGCCATGTCCAGAATCCTCCCAGTGAGTCTGGAGAGGTGACCCCGTCCACCCCAAAGGAAACTAGACACAGCTCCAGGTAGGCAGCCACTGTCCCCCAAGAGCCACCTCTTAGAAAGATCCCCTGGGAACAATCAGCCTGGGCACCTCCAAGGCTTGAGGGCCTGAGACAACGAAACGGCAGCAGCGTTGTGCCGGCACCCAGGCAGGCCCTCGCACACTCCCCCGAGCTCACTGACACACGCGCTCACACCACTGGCTCCATCTCTCGCACATGGAGTCCCAGCACTGGGGCACCTGATGGGATACGGACCCGTCTCCCAGCTTGGGAGACCTCGAGGGCACACCTCACCTCTCCAGCGGGGAGCGGTCCCTGCTCAGGGCACTGCGACCAAGCCCAGCAGCCTGGCGCGTTTAAAACAGAAGTTTACTTCCTCCCAGTTCTAGAGGCCAGAGATCTGCACTTAGGGTGTCAGCGAGGCCACACTCCCTCCAGGGGCTGGGGGGCGTCCTTGTCCTCCCAGCCCTGGGGGCTCCCGGAGCTCCTAGGCTCCAGGAAGTGTCACTGGACTTCCAGCTTCTGCCTCAAATCTCCTTCTGCCTTTCTCATAAAAGGACCCCGGAATTGGGTCTAGGCCCCACCGGGATAACCCAAGATGAGCCCTGCACCTCAGATTCCCCGTCCTAATTACATCTGCACTGACCATTTTCCAAGCGCAGTCATGGTGGGTCCCAGACACCGGATCATGGACACATCTTTTTGGGGGGCAGCTAGAGGAGCTTGGACAGAAGGAACTCCAGGACTCGCTCGGTCTTACAGGCCTCTAACACAGAAACGAGAAAGGGTAATTCTCTGCTACCCATAGGATGTCCCCGTCGAGTGGACAAGGCAAGCAGAAGACTGGAAAGAAGCGCCCAAATCTGTAAGCAGACATGGACATGCAGCCCCCTAAGGTCAGAGAGATGCAAACTAAAAGAAACCTTAGATTTGTTTAGGCTTAGCAAACTGCTGGTCAGGGAGTGATGAAGCAGACTTAGGCCTGCGTTCCGCACTTATCCCCAGGGACCGGCTGAGCGTGGGTGCCCCTTTAATCCAGCTACTGAGGGTGCATGAATCAGCAGCTCTTTGGAAGAAAACTCGGGCAATGTATTCAAGAGCCTTGAAAATAAAGGTGTCCATTGGCTGCAAATCCCACTAGTGGGAATTTATCGTAAGCAAATCCTCCATCTGAACCAAAATTTTATACATAACATCTAAGTGTTGCAAATAGTGGAGCATTCAGAGCATTAGGAACAGCACGCACAGACGCGCCGCCGTCAGGAAAGCGGTGTTCAAACCAGGGAGGCAGATCCGGCCCAGCGGGCAAACCGGAACCGCACTGGAGCAGCGGGGGCCCACTGGGCCTTTGTGCTACCTACGTGCTTTCTGTAACAGAGCCAGGCTGCGCAATACGGGTATGTGGAGGATAGGTCTGGTTTTTCTTTTTAAAAGGCAGGACCAAGAGCTGTCAAGCCACTCTGAAGCCATCTCAGAAGCCCAGTCCTTCTAGGCCAGAACCCTGAAGGGCCCCAAAGCTACAGGGAGCCTCAAGGCAGCTTCTGTCCAGCCCGTCCACCAAGTCCTCAGCGGTGGGCATGACAGGCCTTGGTGAGGGCGGACAGAACCACACTAGAGCTTAGGTCCCTCGGGGTCTCTGACTCCTGGAACCTCTGCCTCGGCACCAGGGTCCCCTCTGCCCCAACGCCCCGCACTCCTAGGGCAGGCAGTGCCTGGCCCCTTCTTCCTGCAGCTCACATCACACCTGACGAGGCAGTGGCTGGTCAGCATCCAGGGGAGGTCTGCGGCTCAGCTGGCTCCGTCACCAGCCCGTTAGCCACCTTATGCCCCAGGCTTAGCAGCGAGCAGCTGCCCTCGAGGCCTTCCGAGGGGTGCCCTTCTGGAGCTTCCTGCAGTGCAGAGTCGGCCTGGGGCTTGTGGTGAGGGGGGAAGGACTCTTGGTGGGTCTGGGGCCCAGTGTCCCTAGGCAGTTTCCTGTCCTGCCACTCAGTCCAGCAAGACTGGCCCAACTCAGAGAAGGGAGGAGAGAGGTGGCGATGTCAGAGTCAGCCCGCCTCAGTGTGCACCTTCCATCGCTGCCTGCCTGCCCCCCGCCTCTAAGACGGCCAGGCCTGCTCCCTGCAATCAGCCTTTGCAGGACCCTAAGCACCCTGGTGACAGCCACCATGCAGCTGCCACGCTCTGGACCTCAAGTGACCTGGGCCCCCACCATTTCCAACAGCTCAGGCACATACTGGGGGTCAGCCTACCCCTGTGGTCCTGCTGGTCCCTCTGTGGCTGTGGAGGTCTGGAAGGGCCTGGTGATGAAGGTACCAAGGTGAGACAGGAAACTGGAATTCAAAACCAGACAGTAGTCAAGGGAAATCTCATGTAATCCTCGAAAAGAACAGGCCACCCTCAGGATGTCTGGGGAACCCAGCGTCTCCTGGACACACACTGCTCCAGCTTGGCACCAGCAGTCCTCACAGATACGGCCACAATTCCACCTTGGACTTCTAGGCCCAACTGCAAAGCCGTAACAGCTAGAGCAGCTTCACTGGGTGGGCGGAGAGAAGCACGGCCTCAGGGGCCGTGGCTTACGCAGCACCCTGTGAAGAGACCAGAGTTTCATTCCCCACCAATCTTCTCCCTGGCACTTCCGCCAGGTGCGCTTCGCTGACAGCAGGCAGGAGGCTTGACGTCCCAGGCAGCAGGGTCCAGGGAAGGAGCCTCAGGTGTGACAGCAAGGCTGGTGTGGCCACATTGGCATGGGCGTGGTGCAAGGCCAGGCTGGAGCTGGCGTGGCCTGCACTGGGGGCTTCGGATGTAGGCAGCTGTTGGGCAGAAGTGAGGTTAGATCCCGGCTCTCTCGATCCTGACCCTGTCTGCTTGGCACCATTCTGCATCCTTCAGCATGCCTGCATCTGTCTGCTGACAAATCCGCACCTAGTCCCACCATGCCAGGGCGTACTGGCCAGATGGGCCACTTCTGCCAAGAGTACCCGGTGTTCCCCAGGACAGCTGGTGCTCTGCCTTACCTTCCAGTTTAGAACACCTGCTGTCACCTCGCATTTGGGAGCAGATGGGGGGAGCAGTTGTCTCTGCCTCTTTAGGAAGAACCCACATGGCAAGTGACACCCAGGCCCCTTCCTGCCTTGCTCCTTGGCCAAGCTGAGATTGCCGTGCTCAGGAAGCTGCTCACGGGTCATGGTAGGTGCTCCACTGTCCCGAGCATGACACAGAGTTCACAGGCACGGCAGCCACACTGGGCTTCGGCATCACGAGCACCAGGTGTCCTGTGCTCACCCCACTGCAGCAGTGAGGCTGGAGTCCCCCGGGGAAGCCCCACCCCCCTACTCCTTGCAGAGCGACACGCCGTGGATGCTGCATAATTTGCCCTTGTGAATGCAGGGAGCGTGGATGCAGGGAGTGGACGAGCAGTGGGCTCCTGGGTTGGTTTTTATGCTCAGAGCTAAGGCAACCCCACAAGGACACTGGAGCAGGCCCTGTGCTATGCTAAGGAGGGTTCTGGCCCCTGGTCGCAGACAGCAGAATGAGAACGAGAGTGTCAAGGCAGCGAGTGTGGCTTAGGAGCAGGGAGAGCAGAAGAAATTTCTGCATGAGGACACCAAACATTTCTGCCCCTAAGATGCTGCAACAGAGGTGGCCACCACACGTGGGTGCTTGGGATTAAGGTTGTTTGAGTGGCACCCGTGTCCCCAGGATCTGATACCAGCTGTGAAGCTGCATTATAAAGCATCGGGCGCCCTCAGCCAGAAGCCGCAAAGGCAGGCCCAGGGCCCTTCTGAACAGTGGCAGCCCCGGATCCTGCATGGACAGCTCGCGAGCCAGAGCAGAATTCCAGAGTGAAGAGCCCGCAGAGGGTCTCAGTCATCTGAGCCGGCTCAGAACACCCCAGCCCTGGGCCACTTCTCAGCCAGGGCCTTCCCTGGCTTCCTCCACTCTAGGACCTGGCCACAGCCTGGTGCTCACCTCAGTCCTGGGGACACCAGCTCCCAGGTGACCATCAGGACCAGTCACAGGCAGAGGTCAATGAATACAAACTTTTTTTTTTTTTAAACCAGGGATCGAACTCATGACCTTGTGCTTGTCAGGCAGGCGCTTATGCCACTGAGCTAAATCCCCAACCCTGAATACCAGCTTTCTACCTGGTGCCTTACGCCATGTCTGCAGATTCTTCTTGGCAACTGCAGAAAGAGTGGCCTGTTGAGGGTAGACATTGACCGTGTCTCCCAGAGTTAGAGACCCTGAGGGCCCATCTCCCGGAGTTAGAGATCTCCAGGGACCTGTCACCCAGAGGGAGAGACCCAGAGGGAACCCCCCCGCCCCATCTCCAAGAGTTAGAGACCCTGAGGGCCCCATCTGCTGGAGTTAGAGACCCCGTGGAACCCTTCTTCTAGAGTTAGAGACCCTGAGGGACAGTCTCCCAGAGTTAGAGATCTTGAGGGCCCTGTCTCCCAGAGGGAGAGACCCAGAAGAGCCCATCTCCAAGAGTTAGAGACCCCAAGGTCCACCCCCCCCCAGAGTTAGAGCCCTGAGGGCTGCGTCTCCTGGAGATAGAGACCCCGTGCTTCCTTCTCCTCCTTCTTTTTCTCCTCCTCTTCCTCCCCCCATCTCTTAGAGTTAGAGGCCCTTAGGGCCCACAGCTCCTGGAGTTAGAGACCCAGAGGGGCTCTGTCTCCCAGAGAGAGAGACCGCATGGGCTCCGTGCCCTGAGTGAGACACTTGTGCTCCCCTCGTTGGTTAGAGGTCTGTGAGGCTGAGAGAGCCTGTAGCATCTGGACCCTGTAGATCTGTCAGAGAACAAGAAATGCCAAGTGAGAATCGGGACTCCTGTAACACAGACAGCTTGGGGACATTAAGCCAAGGCCCTGTGAGCCAGGACCTGAGTGCTTCCTCAGCTTTCTGGGAGAGATGTGACGCGTGCTGCTTGATGATGTGCTTCAAGGTCCAGTCTGACAAATGGTCACTGGTAGCTGGCATGGTCTGCTGACCCCCTGCGTGTTAGCTGTGTGACCTGGACAGGTCTCTTCCCCTTTCTGAACTTCAGCTTCTTCTGCAGAATGGGATATAAACTGCATTAAAGTAATGGAAGACTTCGGAGCTGTTGATAAAGCTCCTCTCCAGGGAAGAGACCTCTCCTACATCTGACCAACTCCCCAAAAGACCCCATTTGTGCCTAGATGAAGAAGAGACCGAGAAGTAGAGGGAAGGGAAGAGAGGGAAAAAGGACATAAAAAGGCATTAAGAGATGCTATGTATTCGTCAGCTCCCCGGGATGAACGTTACCCTCACGTACTGCAAACGTAATAATAAAAATAATTTTTTTAAAAAAGGAAGTTTACGTTTCCCACCCCGTTCTCAGACTTTCCCTCCTCCACATCTGCTGTCCTTTCCCTGGAGCAGAACTTCTGCCCTACTAAGGCCAGCTGAGCTGCGGTCCCACCAGGCCGCAATGTGGGACAGAGCAGGGCTGAGAAGGAATCATCGCCTGGCTTTGAGGCTGTGACCCGGGAACGCATGCCCTTGCCGAGCAGGAAGCACCTCTGCCTGCATGTGGCTTAGACGCTGAGGGAGCCCCAGAGGCCCCCCTCGAGCTCTCTGGCACCCAAATCGTTCTCCGGGACTCCCGCGACCCTCCCCATTGCCCAGCTGACCCGAGTCCGGCTGCACCGGCGCCCGCCCCCGGGGGGTGAGGTCACCCCCGCCCTGCTGGTAGCCCTTCCCAGACCCCAGCTGCGTCTCCACGGGGCCTGTCCCGTTCCCGCGGCCTGAGCAGCTCTGCAGGACTCGCACGCAGAGCTGGGAGCGTTCTGAGGCTCTTCCAAAACCCGACTCGCGCTCATCAAGCGGGTCCAGAGTCTACTACGCTGATTTCCGGGGATTTTACCAGACGTTTAGCAAGTCTGATTATCTTTCCAGAAGAAGGAAGTCCCGCTAAGCCCGGAAATGTTGGTCTTGAGGCCTCAGCTGCCCCTTCGCATACCCTCCTGGAGCTCGGGCCAGGGATGTGCGTGGCCGCTGCGTATGTGGGGCTCGGTGAGGAGGCGGGGTCCGGGCGAACAAAGCATGCTGCTGGAACCCTGCTTCCCCGGGACTCCACTGTTTCCTCCTAGGTCCAGCCGGGCTCTCGCTTGCCCACCTGCTTGCTGCTCAGCACGGCGCCTCGGGCACGGGCTGTGCCAGGCCGCCTAGGCGTTACTCTGTGGGTGACAGCAGGTTCCGCGTGTAACAAGCGCGCCCGCCCTGCCTTGTCCCTCTCGGTGCGGGAGGGCTCCCAGCACTCTCCAGAGATGCCCTCGCCCGCTGACCTGGGGTGTGTTTAGTAAGACGAGATGACTGACTTAAGTATACTGTCTACAGCTACTAGCAAGGAAGAGGAAAGTAACAGGAAGAGTTATCACACCGTCCTGGGACCGACCTAGCCCTCCAGGGGGCCCAGGAGCACCCCGCTTTCCAGGAGTTCCCTCTTCAAGGCCCAACCCGACTCCTTCTCACAAATCTGCCTCCTCAGGATGGTAGTTGCACCCTGCTTTGTACCTGGTGAGCCCCACTTTTTCCTCTTTTCCACCCGAGTGTTCCCCAGCAATGTCTACAAGACCACCTTCGCCCCCAGGATCCATGTTTGTCTCAACTACAAGAGCTCACAGAATGGATGGGACCTAGGATTGCTAACAGCCTGAGATGCAGGCCTCTTGCTCGAGGCCCTTCCTGGCCAGGTCGTGAAGCAGTCTGGAGGGTGGGTGGGAAGAGTGTTCCCGTGAGCCCAATTATGGAGCTGGCCTCCTTTCCAGATCATGCCGTCATGGACCGGGCCCTTAGCGTGGCCCACAATCTTTCCTGGCCTGTGCACACATCCCTGAAGGGCTGTGATTCTCTCTGTAAAAATGGGTGGTCCACCTTGTTAACCTAGCCGGGAACCAGGTGGTGGTTAGCTATAAGGGGGTAGGGACACTGCCAGCTTTGTGGTGAAGACTTCTGACTGCCTAAGTCCCTGCTGGGCCCTGAGGACTTCAGAATTCTGGCTTTTCTGCATTGAGGACCCACTCCCCTACCAGAATTTTACTTTTGTTTGTTTTTGTTTTTTGGTAGCGGGGATTGAACTCGCAACCCTGAGCTTGCCAGGCAGGCACTTAGGCCACTGAGCTAAATTCCTGGCCCTACTACCAGGTTTTTAGAAATACTAATTGCATGGAACATGAAGCAGAACAATTTAAACGCACAGTAGTATTGGCTTACAAAAAGGAAACCCTTCTAAAGGGCCCAGTAAGATGGAATTTGCATGGTGTCATCCATCTAAAGGTTGAACTGTTCTGGAAAGCAAGAGAGCTCGGTGAGGTGGCACACAACTGCAGTCCCAGCACTTGGTGATGCAGAGGGAGGAGGATCGCTGCGAGTCTGAGGCCTGTCTGGGCGACCAAAGCCAGCCTGAATACACACCAAGTCCCCGCCTCGGACACCGAGAGAGAAGGTAGGGAGAGAAAAGGAGAGCGGCTTTCAGCGGTGGCTATAATCCGACTGACTGAAGGACTCAGCGACGGGAACAGCACTGAGAAGGAAGCAGCAGTCCTGGCGCCTGGAGAACGGGCACTCCTTGAGCCTGAGCAGGCCAGCCGCCGCCACCGGGTGTGGAGCGGGCTGAGCTGCGAGGGAGAAAGGCTCGCCGCTCCCCCTCCTGTGTGGATGGAGCGCTCTCCTGGCTGCACAGTGCTGGGCCGCCCCCTCCTCCCTGCCTGCTTCCCTCCCCCAGCCCAGGGTCCAGTCCCTCCCCATTCGTGGGATAAAGGGCGGTGCTACCTCCACTCTCCTGGAAGGGTCCTGCTTTCAGGCTCAGCTTGTCCGTGCCCCCAGCTCTGGTGTGGCAGCGCCTGCCGCTGCCCAGGGTACTATCCTCTTTGTGAGGCTGTTGCTGAGGAAACACAGCCTTCTCGGCTACCAGGGGGCCCTACCACCCAGTCCCCTCCCAGAGAGGCCCAGTGCCCCCTCCAGATCTTCCTGCCCACCTGAGCAGTGGTCAAAACCCTTCAGAGTCCAGCAAGCCTGCTTGGAGCATTCTCTGCTTGGCAAACTGCTCTGGACACTCACTCTTGCTCCATGGGACTCGTGTCCTTTAGATGAGGCACCTTCTGCCTTGAGCTACAGCTGGGTAAGGTTTTGACGCTTGAGCCTAAACATACCCCACAGCAGAGCCATCGAGGGTTAGTCTTCCTGTCCGTCTCCCACGTGTCCAGCTCTTCTGGTGTGAAGCGCAGCAGAACGAGGCAGCCCATGACGCCGAGGATGACCTGCGGACGCCAGCAAAAGGCGTGTGAGGGTGCTTTGGGGCCCTGGGCTCTAGCCAGGTGCCTGTGGGCCATGGAGCCATCTCTGCAAAACCAGTCCAACTCAGGGACTCCCAGGCCAGGGTGGTTCCTGGCAAGAATTCCTATCCCCTACAGAGCAAAGGAGGGAGGAGCAAGGTTTGCCCTGGGCTGACGCAGGACTTGCAGTTCTCTAGCTGGGAAAGTCCTGGGTAAATCTGGACAAGCTGGTCACCCTAGAAGAAATTGGGTGCAAAGGGTCTGAAGCTGTTTCCTCACTTCCATTATAACCTAAGCAAACTCCCTGGCCCTGTTGCTAAAATAGAAGCGTTAGTTACCAGTGAATGATCAAGCAGCATCAATGCAAACGCATGGGCAATGGTGGGCATTTCTCTTACCGAAAGGCTCTCTAACGAGTCCCCACACCTCTCTGCCAGTTCCAGCTCCCAATAGATTACCTTCCTGTGTGCCTCAGTTTTATGTGGAATTACCCTTCTCCTTCCCACACTTGTAAATCAGTTTACAACCAGCATTTCAGTGGGTGGAAACCTGTGATGTCTTTTCTTTCAAAATTGCTTTTGCCAACTTCCTTTCTTGCAGTCCCTAGGGGAGGCCACAACTCAGCTTTGCCTTGGAGCATCCAGTGTCGTTTCCCCCCACCCCCCCGCCCCGCTGGGACTTGACTTGGGTGCTGTCAGTACTCGTCTCTGAGTTAGGGTTCTGGGCCTTTGTATGATCCCTCACAAGACTGAGTCACGAGTTCCTTCCCAGGAATGATCCTGGGCAGGGAATGGGGTCCCGTGCTGGGTCTAAGGTTTGATGTCAAGATGAATGACTGAGACACTTCTGTTGTTAACCAACTGCATACCGCTTAACCCAGAGCCTCCTGCCCTGGAAAATACCTGTGAAATACAGAAGATGACTTTTTCCACCCAGCTCAAGGGCTCTAGGACTGATGAAAACTGAATGCCCGCTGAGCCGCTCAGAAGGAACCACATCTGACAGCTTGAAAGCGAGCAGCCAGCTAAGAGGAAAAGGACTCAGGGCAAAAAGGGCACCCGCTGCAGCCAGCACTGCCGATCTGGACCTCAGCAGCGATTCAAGAGTTCCCGAGCAGGAAGCCTAGCAGGCTGCACATTAGTCATGTCTGAGATTCCTTCTCCCTGATCCTGCAGGCCTGAGGAGCCAGTTCAGCCAGTGCCCAGATGAGGGACTTATTGATCCAGAAGAGAAAATCAGCCAGCATTACTTTATTTTAATAGCAAATAAAAATGATTTTTTTTTCCAGGGAGGAAAACCATATAAAATTATGGGAGACAGAATTCTGAATCAAGTTGGGCTACAATGAGATAAGGAAACTACATGGTGATGACGATCTCCAGTTTGGGAGAGGACACAAACATAAAGCCCCTTAAGAACTCAGCCCCGCAGAGGCTGGAGTGTGCGTGGGCTCTGCCGCTGCCTGTCCACCCCACGTTCCAGGTGCTTGTTCAGAGCTCACGCGGGAAGAGACCGATACTGACCACAGGACACCCGTTGCCCCATGCTGACAGCTAAGACCGAGCCCAGAAACTCACATGACCGATGTGGCCTCTTCCCTGGGCCCCATTTGAGGGGGCAGCAAACACCCACAGAGGAAAAGCTCACAGTCAGAGGCGAGCGGTCCCCAAGCAGAGGCCGTTACCACAGACGCCAGGCAGCTTCTAGGGAGGTGGGCAAGCTTGCTTTAGGGCAGGGCCCGAGCCCTCGTTTCTAACAGGTTCCTGGGGGCCACTGGCTGGTCCTGAACAGAACTGAGAGCCAGCACCAGACCTGCGATCCTCCGGTCACGGCTTCATCCAAAGCGCCCGGGGCTGCTAAGCTGTAGATTCCGGTCGGGGAGGCCTGGCACAGGTCAGCGTCTGCCTTCCTTTCTCTTTTCCTTTCTCCTAGGGTGCTGGGGACTGAACACGGGGCTCACACAAGCTAAGTGTGCACTCCCAGCCCCAGAGTCTTCTGTCTAAAGGAGCCCAGTGACACCGAGGCTGCCGGTCCGGGTCACAGCAGCACATGGCATCTGGAGGAGGGGGGCCTGGGTGCGGTGAGGCGGCTGGGGAAGGCTGAAGGGCAATTGTTGGAGCTGGCTAATCCTTGAAGAGGGAGCCACCCTGAGGTGGGTCGGGGGAGGCGGAGCACAGCAAGGGGAGAGAAGTGGACGCTGGACACTGGCCATTGTCACGTGCCGTGTCACAGATGGGGCAGGCGCCTCACTCCATCCCCTCCGCCATCCGCCTCGCGCACGATGCTGGTCCTGTCCCAACAAGTCTACTGGCAGCTGGTCTTCATGATGGAAATAATTATTGTTCTGCAAACCCCAGACTGACAGCTCCTAATCCCAGCTGCTCGGCCAACTTGGATATTTTTTCACCTGGCTTGCTAGTAATGCTTTGTTGTTTGGCAGCCTGAAGTGACTCCCACTTTTCTTTTCCAATCACAAGTCAGAGGAGCCGCAGGGTTCCAGCGCTGAGTGTCTCGAAGCAGCCCCGGGCGGTTGTGAATTTCTTGCAGGCAGCCAGCGCAAACCAGCATGTCCTGTGAGGTGCTCAGTCAAGGTTCCTCTCCTGATTCAGTCGAGGTCATGGCCAAATAAAGAAACAGCCTTCTCTCCTCTGCCTGTACCCTGGGAATCTTCAGCTCGTGGGCCTGCTCCAGCCAGAGCCTACCTTTTCTTAGCAACAGCTGCAATTGGTGGGAGAAACACTTGTGCAAAAGGCCTATCACTTGAGAATGGAACCAATACTGAGTACTATGCTTCCCAGCACTGAGCCAATACTGAGTACTGTGCTTCCCAGCACTGATCCAATACTGAGTACTGTGCTTCCCAGCACTGAACCAATACTGAGTACTGGACTTCCCATCATTGCCATAGCCCAAGTGCCACAAGTCACGTGGTTTATAACAACAGAGTTTATTCTCTGGCAGTTCCAGAGACTAAAAGTCCACACTCGAGGTATCTGCAGGGCCGTACTTCTTCCAGGTCTGCAAAGATTCTCTTTGCCCCTCCCAGCTTCCAGAAGCCCCAGGCATTCATTCCCTGGCCCCGGGCAGTATCATTCCGACCTCTGATAAGGACCCACCCACTCCACCTGCATCATCTTAACTCTGCAGTAACTCCACTGCCCGGAAAGGTCCCATCTGAGGACCTCTGGCTAAGACTTTCAACATGTCTTTGTTGGACACAATTCAATCCATCACAGATACCTGCTATATTACATTAAAACAAAGCCCCAGTGAATGTGACCTGTGTCTTAGGAGGCTTTCTTCCTCTAAACTGAACCAGGAGAGTAAGCTATTTTAAATAAAATGAAAATTTAACTATAAACCAGGTTCTATTCTCCAGGTCAACTAAGAAGGGGTCAAAGACCATGAGCCAGTAATGAATCTGAAAGATCTACATTGCAAGCTCATGAGAAGGTTCTGGTAACTGTCCCCTGGTCCACCACATGGCTAAGGCCCTGCTGTCCACTGTACACTGTTCTGGGGGCTGTGGGACAGCAGTGATTCAGACAAGCACACACCCTGCCTGGGCAGCTCACCTGCCAGTAGGGAGGAGGCAGGCAGATGAATAAAACATGCCATGGGCAGATGGGGAAAAATAAAGGGACACAAGGCAAAACAGGGGTTTGCAATTTTAAGCTGGTGGTCACCGAAGGGTCGGGATAAGGCCAAGGGATGGGAGAGAGAGAGGAGCAAGGCTCCTCCGCTTGAGCCTCTGTAGGATCTTTGCTTCTTACTGAAGCTGCACTGAGACAGACTTTAGGGATAAAAGCAAAGCAGACTTGCACTAGACAGAAAGTGACCTCTGGCCTGGGGTGGTAGCAGGCCAGATGGATTGCTAGAAGCAGGTTAGCTCCAGGGGCAGTAGAGCTGACTGAGGACTGAAGACTGGAGCAGTGGAGTCCATCGGCCAGCAGGACAGGAGCAAGAGCTGAGCTGCAGGGAGCGGGGAGAGCCTCAGCAACTCCAGCCTTCCGGAGCTGCGCGGTGAAGCAAGCCTGGGTTCAAACACACGCGGTGCCAGGAGAATGTACTCGGGGGTCTCCTGGGTATAAACAAAACAGCTAGAGAGCCCACACACTACAGCAGGGGCAGAACTAAATACCGCTCTTAACACACGGCTGCTAGGAGCAGGGAAGGGGCTTCAAAGCCTTGGCTTCTCGCTGGCTGGTTAAAGGTGGTTACCTCCTCTCCGGAGAACGGGTGGCCAGTCCCTTTCCACTCACACATTTTGCACCATTTTAACCAATATACTCATTTTAACTTTTTTTTTTTAATCATGGGTCAAATACTCTTAACTGAAATAAGTCAGACACACGTGTTTACATATTAAATGGTTTCTTTGGTGAGAAACCAAAAGTGTAAATAAGGACCACAATGTGTAATAGAATTCAGGAAATGAGAAGGAAACATTCTTCTCAAATGAGAAGGGGAAGAAGGGAGGGGGAGGCAGGAAAGAAGGGAAAAGAAAAAGAGAATCAAAGGAAAAAATGGAAATAAAGGTTTCATAAATAAGGGAAAGGGGTTAAGGGGGGAAGGGAAGGGGGAAAACAGAAGAAGCAAGACATACCATGTACAGGCACGAATTCCCCATGATGAACGCTACCCTCATGTATCCCCATGTACCAGTAAAAAATAAATAAGCATTTCCTCCTTTAAAAAAATTATGAGACAAAGCAGAATGAGGTCATTTCTATGTTCTTACATGAAGAACTGCCAAAATAAGAAGTGATTGTGGTTACTGAATAATTGATATAAAACATAATTCTGTGCATGCACGTGAGCATACGTGTCCCCTTATATGAACAGAGAACAAGGTCTGTACAGATACGGACAATGGTTACACCCAGGGAAGTGAGAGAAGGAACAGAGCTACATGACAGTAAACCTCGGTCTGTGCGGACACATGTGTGTAATCCAAAGCCCTTGTGTATCAGAGTGAATTTCTCCTTAAGAAATAATGGGGGGCTGGGGATTTAGCTCAGCGGCATAAGCCCCTGCCTTGCAAGTGCGCGGTGGTGAGTTCAATCCCCAATACCGATAATAATGAAATTAAAAATTAAAAAAAGAAATAATGGGAACACAGAGGATTCTTCAGCTCTGATGATTCACCACCCAAAAATATTCACAAAAACATGATTACAATCCCATGGTGTAATACGAAATAATAAAACACAAAATATAAAGAAAACCAAACAAATTAACCTGCCCTTCCTTTCCTTGGGAAATTCTCACGGCGGTATGGGGACTAAGAGGAGGGTGACAGGAGCGACATTCCCTGTCGCCACAGCTACCTGCTGGCTCAGGGGGGTCTTTTCCTTTCCATGCAGCTGTAACAAGGAACCTCGCCCACACCACTTGCTTTTGTCTCCTTCGGAGGATTCTGCTAAAATGTGACCTTGTGTGGCCTTGAAACAGCCTCATCTACACTGCTGCAGCCTCATTCGGCGGTGTTTTCTATGAACTGAGCCATTTCCCTCACTGGACACAGCTCCCATCTCATCTGAGGTGAGGGATCCTGCGCCTCTCTGCAGATGAGAGTCTTCCATCACCTCTATCTTGCAGGCAGGAGACTGGGGTGGGGTAAGGAGAGGGGAGGCACAGGGGGCCACTGGCTCCATTGTGACCACATGACTTGCAGCTTCACATTCTACTCTTATTGCGAGACATCGCCAGTTTACCAAGTTAAAATGTATTAGAGGGCAGGGGTTTAGCGCCTGCCTGGCATGTGCAAGGTCGTGAGTTTGATCTCTGGTACCAAAAATGAATTAAATGAATAAGTAGGTAAATAAATAAAGTGTATTAGAAATGTTTGCTCATCTTGCAGAATATGTACAGAACAAGTTACTTGAAATTCAAGGTTTTACTGTACAGTCCTGTACACTTTTTACTACTTTTGAAAGGGGCTCCTTCACTCTAGTGTTTTTATTTAGAGCAAAGGCCTTGCCTACACTTTGCTGCAACCTCAGTTAAACTTCTGCATAATCCAAACAGAAATCCGTGGATATTTTAAAGAAATAGGGGTCAAGAAAATAGCCATTTTCCTTCTTATTCCTGCTAAAAATGCAACTACATGATGGTAAACTCTACTTAAGGTGTTTGTTTCTTTCAAGGCTACTGTTAAAATACACATTTCTAAAAATTAAGAATGACTCATAAGAATATGAAATGAAAACGTGGCAAATGTTTAACTCATTAATGAAAGAACCACAAGAGTACCAGCACTGCAAGACTGAAACAGGAATGTGGAAACAAAGTTGCTAAATTAGACACAAAACTGGTTATTGTTTTTACCAGGCAGAATTCATCTGTATTTTCTCTGGATAAAAACTGACAAGCTATGTGTAACCTCAGCCTGAGCCCTAATCAAGAGCAGAATTAAATAGCTTTTGCGTGGATCTGTGGCCTGGGGTTTACTAGGATGCTGAGCGAACACGCGGTCTTCCTAAGTGCTGGACGCTGGCTCTTAACACAGAAGATACAAATTTACATATTGGCAGGCGCAGCACTCAAGTTTCCAAACAGAGTTTGCACTAATATCCATCTGCTTTGCACCATTGTGTGTGTCTGTTTTCAATCAGGAGAAAATGACCAACAAGCAATTCTAGCATTGCAGTAATGTTCCATTAATAAAATACATTTTAAAACTGTTTTGATACCTTGATTCATATTACAACATCTGAGTAATTTATGAACAATTTAAGTTTTTTTTATCAGGAAAAACTAGTCTGCTTTCAGTTGATGCTCAGCTTGGCAACGAATCAATTGATAGTTGTTACAGTTTCAAACATTTGTATCGGTTTTGGATATAACAGATCAAGCTGTTGAATTTCTAGCTTCCTCTTCTAGGAAAACTTCACTGCACCGTGACACTCGAGACCATGTGAGGACCGGTACAGAGCGAAGGTCACACAGCTGTACTCACTGCTCTATGCATGTTCAAGGCCGTGGTTCTTAATTTACAGGTTTTCCTATCATTTCTTTTGCTACATGGATTTATGCTTTTACCTTAAAATTTTGAAAAGCATGAATGATGCTTTTTTGATCTTACCATCTGGCTTTATTTTCCTGAAAACAAAAATTAAATTGTATTTATTGTCCTTCTTCCCTTTGTGTAATAATGATCTCTTTTGAAGTTATGTTAGATGTGAAATGTAATGAATCTCTCCCTCTCTAACCAAATACCACTTTATTTTAGAGAGAAAAAATAAAAAGAATGATATAGAATTTTAAGACAATATGAAATTAACAATGATTAATATATTGTATATTATCTTCAAAGCCGTTGCTCAGATTACAAAATATAGGCACACATAATTGACTAAACAATATAAACACAACCTAATACTATTTTAAATTGGAATCCTATTTTAATTTGTCACAGTTTGAGATGTGTAGAACGCACTAAAATCTGAATTTGTATGAAAGCCTATAAAACTACATGCTTAGCTTACACAGCAACTGTTTGGACTGCTTTTCACAAGGCTCTTGAAAACATATGCCACATGATTGTCAGTAATTAGTTTAAAAAACAAAACAAAACAGTGTCAGCCCAAAAGCCCTAAATAAATTCAACATCATACTTCCAAGGAAAAGATATACTCCCTGATTTCCTTAGCCTAAGTTTCTAGTCAAAGAACACATGAAACAAATTAGCATCAAGCTGCATATTCTGACAAAACCAAGAGGTGACACTTTGATCTGTGTTATACACATCCTGTTATTCTCTGAAGCACTCTCTGTATTTAATTTGCCTAAAAGTACCTTCCTGCGTAACAACTTTATTAAGTATAGTTTGCATGCAATATGATCATACGATCCAAAAAGCTTAAAACTCATTTTAAGAAATGGTACAGAAACTCTAAATATACTTCAAAACCACCTGATACAATTTAAATAGATGAACTGCATGTGAATATCTCAATACAGCTTTAAATGTGTCAGCAGAAAAGAAAAACATAACTATTGTTTTTATTTTCAATTAATACTTTCAAATTGTTACACCTACAGGCATTTGTTTTTATTTCTCGATTTTTCTTCCCATAAAAAGAGGATATCGTGGGATGAATTGGAATTTCCCAGTTAGAAGTACTTGTTTCACGTAATGGCTTTTCATTCAGAAGAAACGTTTGCTGGGACCAACTAAAGTTTTAAGCAAGAGACAGTTTTAATTATCATGGGATGAATTGGAATTTCCCAGTTAGAAGTACTTGTTTCACGTAATGGCTTTTCACTCAGAAGAAACGTTTGCTGGGACCAACTAAAGTTTTAAGCAAGAGACAGTTTTAATTATCATGGGATGAATTGGAATTTCCCAGTTAGAAGTACTTGTTTCACGTAATGGCTTTTCACTCAGAAGAAACGTTTGCTGGGACCAACTAAAGTTTTAAGCAAGAGACAGTTTTAATTATCTGACATGCAGCCAGATTTCTAAGGGAACTACACTCAGATGGGAGACACCGAGATGAGTATCAGTATAAATGCTGGGTTCATTTGCCCGACAGAGATAAAACTGTGTGTCCACTTGGAGAGATTTAGAACCCACATTATAATAGGAGCACAAGGTTAGTTTAGGGTAAAGACACCAGTGAGAGAAGAGAAAATGCAGGAAGGAGATGGGCAGGCGGGGCACCAGGCACAGCTCAGCGCTGGCTTGCAGAGTCGCAGCTGGCTCTTTCTCACCTCCACTACAGTTTGCCCCCACAAAAACAGTCAGGACTACATCAGCTCCAGACTCCAAAAAAAGGCAAACAGATCACTTTCTAAACTCCAAAGCGTAATTTAGATCAATTTATTCTACTTTACTTACTATACTTTGTGTGAGATAGAGCTTGTGGTATCAAACCACAATTCTCTTTGTTTTTGCAGAGAAAAAAAAAAAAGCCTAGAAGACAATACAATTTGAGTAGTTTTCTAATAGAAAAAAAGACAAACTGAAATGTGGTCAAGATGCATAATCCTGAAGCAAAGACTGTCCTTAAGGTAAGTTTCAAAGCCACCAGCCAGTCAGAGTGTGCAAAGTCTACCTTCAAAGAAGATAAATGAGATAAATGTACCCTTCTTTAGTTAAATCCAGTAAGGAGGGGAAGTGTGTGCCAGGCCTCCAATCAGCAAGGACCAACTTAAATTCAGTGACTTTTTTCAATGAAAAAACTTGGAATAAAATCCAACAAACCAAATGACATTTTTTAACAAGTATTTTTTTTTTCTTATTGTGTCTGATCCTAGTAAAGAGTAAAGAGAAAAGAGTGGATGCCAAGAGAGTAGAGAGTCACTGAAACATGTTTCAGGTATAGGTTTCTTTAGGTGGAATGGCTGGAAGGTCTAACATCTAGACATTTCATTAAAAAAAAAAGGTTTTTTTTAAAAAAGGATTTTTCTGCTTTCATGCAACTTTATAAATTCTATTGCAGACATTTTCAACACTGGAGAGATAAAGCATTGGAAAATGTGAATAATTCCAGAAATATACTTTTCCTTTCTGGCCATCAAACTTAATTTCCTTTTCATATTCATTCACCTGCGGTGGCACAAATTCCCCACGTATTCCTGCCAGGTATCATTTATGAACTACACACACAGCAATTACTCTGTCTGCCTCCCCAGCTCACTTTTACTCAAAAAGAAAGATTTTAAAAAAAGAAAAAGAACCCCATTAAGGTACTGCGGAGGCCACGCGCGTGTCCAGCGCCTGCCGCTGTCCTCTCTCGAAGGGCAGTTTCCACCCCAGACCCTTGGCCGCCGCGGCCACACCCTGGCTGGGGAGATCCGAGCTGAGGGTCTCTGTTTGAAAGCCAAACCACAACTAAAACTCAGACATGGATGGGACGCTGGGGCTGTGGCTGGCTCTCTCTTCCAGTACTGCCCCGGGGCTGGCGGCTGCAACCCAGTAAGGCGACCTGCAAAGCTGTACCTTCCCCGGTCTCCGACAACCCCTGGTCCCCCCTGGTCCAGCTGCGGTGCTGCAAACCCTCACATATCAGGACGAGCGCTCAGCTGACGCGCACCAGCGGTGGCCACGAGGGACGCAGCCGCCGTCATCCAGTCGGAAACCGATGCTCCACGCCAAGCATTCTTATTTTTATTTATTTATTTATTTATTGGTACCGGGGATTGAACTCGCGACCTCGTGCTTGCCAGGCAGAGGCTTACGCCGCTGAGCTACACCCCGGCCCCTCACCAAGCATTTGAAATCCTGGCCGTGGGTCAGTGATGTGCAGGGAGAGTCCCACGCACGCCGAGTCCGACCCCTCATCCCGCGCGACACGTGCTTCTTTTCGAAGCCAAGTATGTCCTTCGGGCCCAGCTGCACAAACTAGCTTTACTCGCGAAGCAAATAAAATGAACGGGGTCGACTCTGCCAACAGTTTCACTTTTAAATACAGACAAAGCCAAAGTGACACAAGACTAACCAGTGAAACTAAGCAAGCAGTTTCTCAGTGCCGAGGGCATTACGCTTTCAACTTTTCTGTAGGTGAATATTTTTTCAAATAAAAAATAGCAAAAAGTTGTACTGAAGAAAATATCATATTTATTTAAAATATTGTGCTGTAATACAGATTTATACATTAAGATTATTTACATTTTATAAAAAAAAAAATCAACCCTCTGAAAAGGTTTCAATCTGAAATTCACAATTTTAAATAGCACTGTTTAACTTTTCACTTTCATTGCTAATGCATGAATCTCTTATCTTACATAAAAATCAAAAGAGCTCAATCCCTTTCTTAAATTACAGCCAAGTAGATGCAGGTGTAGGGATCCTAAATTAGTATTTCAATTAAATTTAAAAGTTCAATAATTACTTTCAGTATTTCTTCTTTGTTTTTCTTCTTTGTCTAGAATAGTCTGTTTTAAACTCAAAGTTGCATCTTGAAATCCAGGATTTAAGTCTAATACTTTCTTGAAATCTTCCAAAGCTTCATCAAAATATCCTGTACCAAGATCCAAAATAAAAATGGGAAAAGAAAAAAAAAAAAAACTTGAGTGTTTTTACATATTATTCATAGTAAAGTCTGGACACACAGTTTTGCTTTATATCTATAATTTTCAATCACATCTAATAAAAGAAGCTTTTTTCCCTAATGATACAGAAATATATACATCACAGTAATGTGTGTGCCGTTACAGAACAGTGAGCCCAGAGCAGGCTGCGGCTCAGCGCTAGGACACTCGCCTGGAACGTCCGTCAGAGTCCCTGGGTTCAATCCTCAGCGCCACAGAAACTGAATCAATCAGTCTAGCTGTGGGTTTGTAAGATTTTAACTCAAAATTTCAACAAGTGCATCACTAAGCGCAGGAACACGGCGACCAGGAGCCACGGTCCTCCTCACTGTGTCCCTCTCCGTGCGTCCCAGGCTTTAACCCACAAAGCGGCACGGAGTGACAGGGTCACCCAGCCCTGTGCCCGGGTGCCCAGCAGACGCCTAGAAGCAGCTCAGGCACACATCCCGTCCCAAGCGCCAAACCCAGTTTCATTTACTTTGAAACCTGACCGTCACTACAGCCATTTGTACATTGTAGCTCTGAAGTAATAGAACTCATTCAATGAGAAAAGCAAACCCCGAATCAGGTAGAAACCCTTACCCAGTCGGTACAGTATCAGCCCTCTGTTGTAATACGGAACTTCAAAGCCCGGCCGGACTTCTATAGCAGATGTGTAGTCATCCATGGCTTCATAAAAGTCAACCCTCAAGTACTTGATTTGTCCCCTGTTGTTATAAGCAGTGGCCAAGCCCTCAGGGCTGCATTTGCTTTAAATAAAAAGTCCACATTAAAACACTTATCAAATTTCTCTCCTTTCCACTTTCATTTTTAGTATCGTCAAACTTCACAGCCTGAAATATGCCATACCACACTGAAAAACCAAGCTGAAGAAACAAAGCTAAAATATATAAGGTACTGAAACCACTTTTGATCTATTGTGTAGGGTTATAGCGCTACAATGTCAGTCTGAAAAGCAAATGAGGCGGGCGTGGTGGCTCCTGCCTGTAATCCCAGCAGTAAGGAGGCTGAGGCAGGAGTACTGCTATGTGTCTAAGGCCAGCCCAGGCTACATAGTAACTCCAAGGCCAACCTGAACTGCATAGCAAGACCTTGTCTCAAAAATATATATATATGTTTTTTTTTAACTTAAAAATGAAGAGCACACGAAATTTCTCAATGTGAAAAAAAATTTTTACACTGTTGAAAGCCCCTGTTCACTGTCACGTTTTGCTGAGTGTAATATTAAAATTATTGTTCACTTTCTAAGCACACATTGCTAGGGCAAAGATCAGACACAGAAAGGAAAGCTAACCCAAAGTTCAAATTTACCATGGGTGAGTCAGAGTGAATTATGAATGTCACTCTTGACATCTTAAAACAATTAGATTTGAAAGTATATTCATTGATGAAGAAATGCAAGTCAGTTCCTGCGTGAAATTCCACCAAGTTGGTCCCCAGAGAGACCTAGCGTGGCCAGGGGTCCCCGTAAGGCCAGCTGGCCTCCTGACATGAGGGTGGGTGCTGATCCACACTGGAGATCCTGTGCAGAATCAGCTCTGACCCCGAGAGCTCCACAGGCTGCCCAAGAAGGCAGGTGCCTGGGCTTCCCCAGGTCCCCTCCCCTCCCCCTTACTGCCCTGGGCCTGTCTGCACAAAAGGAATCACCTACCCAGAGTGAACAAGGGGCTCTGCTGTGAGTCTGGGCGACAGTGTGCCACAGTGATTCTCACACCTGAACCAGAGAAGCTGAAAATTAGGTTTATCTGTCATTTCTTTGTTGTACCCCATGGTTTGAGGGGTTGTCCCCAGAAAAGATCTGTGACCACAGTCAGCTACATCACTCAACATCTAGATTGTTCAGCTCTCAGACAAGGACCACAACTGCTGCAGCCTGCAAAGGTACTCACGGTCCCAATCTGCGAACACGAGAGGAACTACTGCAACCTGGGGAAATCTGTTCTGTGAGCCCCGGTACAAAGATCCTTGAAAGCTGGAGCACAAGAGGACCCAGGCCCGGCACCTGTCTGCTAGGGTACTGGCCAATCTGCTACACATCAAGAGTTTGAAGAAAAAAGTAGCTTCGGAACTTCAGTAAGGTTTTACTTCTTAAATTTGAAGTTTTGAGGCTTTGTCATAATTCTTATATTCAGAATGTTAGATTTAAGACTTAGATATCATTAAAACAATCTTTGAAAGGCTACTTTTCATGCAGAAATTTTGTTTCCAAGTTTAAACTAATCAGCTAAACTTTTATGGTGAAAACTGTTTTTGTAACACTGATGTTCTTGTAAAGCCAGTATTTTTTGTAATGGGTTTTAACCAAATCACCTAATGTAAATGTTTAGCATTTGCTAGCTTTGGCAAAGACAAAATATTTGAAAATTAAATTATGGTTAAGGTAGCACCTTTGAATATTAAGAAGCAACCATGGCAAACCATTCGCAATAAAAGATGTTTAAAGACTGTAAACACTATTTCAAGGCGATTCAGTGCCCCGATGTTTTAAAAATACATTTGAACTCCAAAAGATTATGTTTGGCTGGGGAGGGGACTTAACTGCCAGAATTCAATTTTAAATCATTAATTGGTAGGAGACTTTTACAACGGTAAGGAAATAAAGGTTGATTTACAGATGAGAAACTGAGGCTGGGGAAAGGTGCCTGCAGTGCACCGAAACAAGATGAGAACGCAGGCACGGGGCCTTCCACCCACTAAGCCATGGCAATTGGATTTGTTATGCCGGCAACAGGCAGAGATAAGTTAATATAAACACTTTCGGTTCTTACCCTGCCGTGCAGAATAATAATGAGACTGAAAGCATCCACATAGCTGCTGCTGCAATATTTTTGAAACCTAGATGCATCTATTCTTAGCGCTTAAAGCAAAGACACGAAACTAAGTTTCCTATGTTAACGAATCTTTGGGGTGAGGCGAGTATGGCAGCACCACCTTGCTCTGTTCAGAAACTCCTATTAACCATCAGGATACTGTATTATTGAAACAAGAAAACCTATTTATCTTTATGGTTTAATGCCATAGGAGTGTAACAAAAAATAAATATCAAGCCTTTAGTTTTCAGGTAATCCTAATACAAACTACAAACTGGCATTCTACCAAGTCAGTTCCTCCAAGGACGAAGAGGGTGATGCCGATTATCTTGCAACAGTCAAAAAAAGTCGTCTAAACAACCCCCCTCCATCCAGGTCAATGCACGGCATCAACAAGCACAAGGGCAAAGCCTCAAGTAACAATGCTACGGACCCAGGCATGGCCCCTGAAGACCCTTAAGACCCTCAGATACAAGCCAGTTAGGCTAACTTCGCAAAAAGGAAACCCAGACCGCGCACGCCCCTCTGTGGAAGGACACAGTCCCGCCCGCGTTCTTGCCCCAACACTGGATCTGACTTGGATCTAAACTACTAGTTCACTAGCAATGTAAGAGCCAGAAGACCGTCCTAAAAGCTCCGAGAAAGGCGCTTTCAGCAAATCCTAACCATCCGCGTCCTCGACCCATCAAGGACGAGAGGGGTGAGGCAGCTTAAGCCAGTGGCCACAAACCACCCAAGCACAGGGCAACGGGCACCCTTGATCGGTCAGTCAGGAAACTTGCAACACTGGTTCAGTGTGTGCTGCTAAGGAGTCCTGGGACGATATTACGGTTGTCTTTCTAATAATCCTTAATTTTCATGACAGCGTCCCGAAACACCCATATATATGATATCTGGGTGAACTGATAATCCTTAAGCCCGGCGAGGAACATCTAAAGTTCCTTAGATTTTTCCACACACAGTGAAATGCCTTTCATCACAAGGAAGCGCAGGGTCACCCTGCTGGGAGGCCGGGAATGAGGCCTGGCCCTGCCCTATACGCCCTTCTCCGGCCCTGGGACTCCGCCTGCCGCACTGGACAGCGAAAAGGACCGGGGAGCCCCACGGCAGCGGCTCTCGCGGGCTGCCCGCCCCCAGCCAGCGCAGGCGGGAGGAGGCCCGGCCCCGACGCCCGCGCCAGGTCTCGCGACAGTTACCTCCCGGGCGCCGCGCCGACGGAGGCCGCACAGGCGCACTGGCGAATGTACGCCGAGTACAGCGCCTCGGCCTCCGCGTACTCTCCCTTCTCAAAGTGCGCCTGAGCGGCTGCTAGGGTTGCCTGGCTTTCTTGCTCCTGCTGCTCTGCCATAAGTGTGGAAGACTTAGCTTTCGGTGCAGAATGGGTGTTGGCTTCGGAGCGACGAAAGCCACTTCCGCACCCGAATGTTTACGTTTGCCCACAAAACCAAAGCTACGGAAGGAGGGAAGTTTGTGCCTTCTGAGGATCCGTCTTCTCGCGAGAAACTAGTGCACTACTTGTGTAACGCGGGAATTCCTGGCGCCCTGGAATAGACTGTGGGCTATTTGCCCTTTCTTCCTTGGAAAAGCAAATGGATGGCGCCCATGGTGGTTTCCAAGACTATCTACTGTCGCGAGGCGCTTGCCCTTTGTCACCAGGACTGATTGTGTTGGAAACGGAGGAAGGAAACCCGGTGGTTCTGTGACTAACTGGCCTGCGCTTTACTGTAGCTTCCTCCTGATGCAGCGGCCACGTTTAGGGAAGACTCGCGAGCCGGAGTCCTGAGTGGGCTGCGCGCACCCTGAGACGCTCCGCGGCCACGCTCTGTCAGCTTTGCCCGTACCAGCTCCAACCCTGTAGACGGCAAACGACCCTACTGACTCTCTGGGATCGTGTAAGGACTAAGTGTATAGTGTGTAGTCTCTGGGCTTATACTAGCTTGCATTCTGTTTATAGTAAAGAGAAACCCAAATAGTAACTTTTTAAGTATACTGTGAAATCCAAGTTAAAGTTATAAATAACTGTTAAAATTATATAGCTATCCTACACCGAATATTTGTTCTGTCTTGCAGCCCCTTGATTTTACTTCTCAAAATACTTGAGCATCTCCCAATCAGAAAAAGATGAAAAATATAAATCGGACTGATCTTTGCATAAGAGCGCTTCAATACGATATAAATTGTGCACTTTTTCTGTTCCATTACTTTTCATTGACTGTGACTGAAAAATACAAATACGGTACATTGATGTTTAAAACATACTAGTGGAAATTACATGATTGGCAAGACTACCACCAAAAACGAAAACAGAAAACTAGTGTTTTCTGTGATGTTAAAAGGTTTGAAATTCTCAGCACCCAAACTTATCTGATAACACACTTCTCCCCAGGATTGAAGTAATAAGGACTAAAAACAGCACACGATAAAATAAAAGACCATCCCCTTCTCTCCCAAGAGCTAATGATATATTTTGACCCAAAAGGTTAAAACATACTAGTGTCCTTATCTAAGTCTAAAAAACCTTGAGGCTATTACCACCAATTCTATAAAAATATAGAGGATTCTAACAGTATACTGTGAACAACCGTATACTGAAGACTAGATGAAAGGGACTAATCCTAGAGACAGAAAACCTATTGAGATTAAATCAAATAGAAAACCTGAAAATATATAACTAGTAAGGAAATCAAGTAAGTAAAAAATAGCTTCTTAGTAAAAAAAAAAAAAAAAAAAAGTCCCAGACCAGATGGCTTGGCTGATAAGTTGTACCAAACAAGCATGATCTACACCAATCCTTCTTGAACTAAGTTGAACAGAAGAAAACACTTCCTGGCTTATTCTATAAGACCAGCAGTGCTCTGATACCAAAGCCAGACAAAGACACTAGAAGAAAAGTACTGGCCAGTATCTCTTGGGACACTGATAAAAAAATCATCAACAAAAGACTAGCAAGTCAGATTCAGCAGCACATTAAAAGAATTATATATGATGACCAAGTGGAAATCATTCCTGGAATTTGAGAATGAGTCAACACATGAAAATAATTGTCATATACCCCCTTAACAGAACAAAAGAAAAAACTACATGGTCATCCCAATTGATGCACAAAAACTGTTTGATTAAATTCAAAATCATTTGATGTGTAAAAAAAAAAACCACTCAGCAGACTAGAAGGACTCTACTTCAACTTTGACTATTAAAGTGACATATGAAAAGCCAACAGTTAACACCAATGAAACACTGAAAGCTCTAAAATCCAGAACAAGGCTTACTTTCACCACTTCTGTTCAACATACTTTGGAAATTCTAGCCAGTACAATCAGGAAAGAAAATAAAGCCATCCAAAGTCAGAAAGGAAAATAAAGTGATCTCTGTTCACAATGATATGCTCTTATAGTATCCTAAACACACACACATTAAGAATTATTGAAATAATTCAATATCAGGACACCAAAAAAAAAAAAAACACGCAAACATCAGAAGAATTCATTTCTACACACTAACAATGAGCAACCCAGAAAAGAAACTAAGAAAACAATAATACACAGTACCATCAAAAAGAATAAAATATTTAAGGAATTAACCAAAGTGGTGAATGACTCGTACAATGAAAACTACTGAACACTATTGAAAAAAAATGAAAGACAAGAAATAAATGACATCCCTTCTCACCAGATGGTTATAGCCTGGAAGACTTAATTTGCTAAGATGCCAATACTATCCAAAGAAATCTACAGATTCAGTAGGATTCCTACCAAAATCCCAATGACATTTTTGCAATAATAGAAAAATTCATCCTGGAATTTATAGACAATTTGAAACAATCTTATAAAAGAATCAAGTTAGTGGACTCACACTTTGCAAAACTTGAGGACTACAGTAACCTCAGAAAAAAGACAAGACTGTGGTACTGGCATTCAGACAATCTTTACCAAATGATGCTGAGAAAACTAGATATCCACATGCAAAAGAATGAATTGGGAAGCTTACTTTATATCATATAAAATTAACTCCAAAAGGATCAGTGACCTAAACATAAAAAATTTAATTATAAACACTTAGGAGAAAACAGAAGGCAAAGTTTTCACCACATGGAATTTGCCAGTGATTTCTGGGGTATCACACCAAAGGCACAAAGACATAAATCTGTTGTATTGACATATAAATCAATACAACACAAAACTTCTACTTGGCAAACATTGAAAACCAAAACAACCCCATGTAGAAATGGGCAAAAAGACTGAATGGACTTTTTCCTCAAAGAAAATACACAAATTACCAATAATTATGTTAAAAGATGTTCAGTATCCTAATCATGAGAGACATGCAAATCAAAACTAAGATAATACATCACACCATGTGTTAGAATGGATATTATGCTTTAAAATGGAAAAACAAGTGCAGGCAAGGATGAAAAGAAATTGGGCACTATTGCTGGGAAGGTAAAATTGGAAGCCATTGAGGAAAACAGTAGGATGGTTTCAAAGATTAAAAATAAATTATCTTATTACTCAGAAATCCCACTTTGGAGTATATTTCCCCCAAAATTCAAAGCATGGTATAAAAGAGATATTTGTACATCCATGTTTATAGTAGCATTATAGTAGCTAAAATGTGCACACAACCTAATTGTTCAACAGATGGATAAGCAGAATGCATCATACACATGCAATCAAATTAGATAAAGTATGGAATTTCTGAGATACAACATAGGATATAATACAGTGTGTTCAAGGTTCATCTAAGTGAACTAAACCAGTCACAAATGTCTGTGCAGTCCCCATAGTGGTCAAATTCATAGAGACGGAGTGGAATGGTAGTTGCCAGGGGCTATGATGAAGAATGGAGAGCTACCGTCTAATGGATACACAGTGTGTAGGGCGTCATGCTCTGTAACCAACTGCTCTCCCAGGATCTGAGTCCAGAGACCAGCACCAGCCTTTCTTCAGGCAGCGAGCCCGGGGAACCCGATTACCCTTCTCTGGCCCCACCTCTTGGAGTAGAGCCCACCACCTCAGTACTGCCACCCTGGGGGCAGCCCTTCCGGCCCAGGGAGTCTGAGACTCACTCCAACCACGACCAAATCACAGCAGTACGCTTTGTCACACTTAAAAATGGAAAAGAATAATCAACTGGCAGGCACACTGCTATCAATGTGAGATACCCGCAATATTATATCGAAGTTTTTGCTGTTTCTCTTTCCTTTAACCTACTATAGTTTCTAAAGGTGATTGCCTTCTTTATTGTAGTGTTAATCTCTGTCCACAGATACTCAATATATTTTTATCGTGAACTGCAGCTTTCAGCATTATAAGTATTTTTGATTGTGATTCAGCATATCAACAAATTAAAGAAAAACAATATATATAGAAAAGGCATTTAATAAAAGTCAAGTCCTTAGCAACCCAGGACTTCCAGCAGGCACACTGAATTTATTCAAGTTCACTGTCAGACTATAGCACATACAATCCACGTGCTAAAATACTGAAAACCTCCCTTTGAGATGAGGAATAAGAAAATGCCCCAAATCACCACTTCCATTATTCGACATTATATTGGGCATGCTGGCTATGGTAATAAGATGAGGAAAGGATGGCAAGGGTAGAATGACTGGAAAGGAAGGCATTAAACACCAGCTATAAGGCTTTCCCTACCAGACAGCGAGACGTGGTATTACACAACCCTAAGTATAACTGAGACATTGTGTATTGGGAAAAGAAATGACAAAGAGACCAATGGTGGGGGCTGCTATACACACACACACACTCGCGCAGACACACACACGCGCACACACACACACTCGCACACTTGATTCTATGTAACTGCATACTGGAAAGGATGGACTTCAATTAAGGATCCAAATGGTAAAAAAATAAATCTGACCCTTACCAAATTCACAGCAAACAACTCCAAATAGTTTTTAAATTTAAATGTGAAAGGGGGAAAACAAACAACTTTTAGAACCTAATGCAGTATCTTAATGACCCTAGGTAAGAAATAATTTCATAAACAAGTCATCAGTCTATTACTGATGACTTTTTTCCATTCCTATTAATTATAGAGACAGTATGAAGATATCCAAGTCTGATGTGGGCTTGTCTACCTCTCCCTTTGAAGTTCTGTCAGGTTTTGCTTCACATGTTTAATGAGATATATTAACCATTAACTTATGTCTTCCTGCTGAATTGACCCTTTATCACCATAATATAGTTCTCTTTCTCTCTAGTAACAGCCACTGTCTTGAAGTCTATTATTAACCTCTAGAACCCCACATTTTCATATCCTTGCTATGTGCCTCATCTCATCCTTTTTTACATTTTTATTAATACATATTTTTATACATATTAATCACATTCATCATAGTGAATTTGTACCTATACGCAATGTATCTCGTTTTCTGAAAGTTTCACTATACAGTTCAGGCTGGCCTTAAACTCATGGTGATCCTCTTGCCTCAGCCTCCAGAGTTATAGAATTACAGACATGGAGCCACCATGCTCAGCTACACATAAAGTATCTTAATTCACTTTTCCCCATTCCCATCCCCTCCCTTCAACCTCCTTCCCCAGCCGTTTCCATTTTCCTTCCATTCTTTTTTCCCTTTTCCCTTCCTTCTCTTCCCCTCCTCCTCCCTTGTCTCCCTTCCCATCTGAACACATCCTTCCTACTTCCCAGTTTCTCCCATTCTTTTAACTTGTTTTAAAATTTTAACCTATCCTTGCTTTTTAACATCTATTTTGAAAAATATATATTTAAATTATTCAGCACCTTCTGTCTAGTTATCAGTAAAGCTGGTTTAAGTTTGCCGCCTGTTTTCTAATTGTCTCGTCTATGCTTTGTTCCTTTTTTTCATTCCCTTAAATGGATGGTCATTATTGCACTTTTTCCTTACTAATTTCATTTTATCAGCTTTATTAAGGTATGATTTATATTGTTTTTATTTTTTAGTTTAGAGAACTCTCTGAGGAACTAAATTTCCTTTTATAAAGAGCTAGTAGAGTGATGTTTTTATTCAGTTTCACCTCAGTTTCTTTTCCTTCTCTAAAACTCAACTAAAATATAAATGCCTCATTTTAAGAATGAAAAAAATAGCAATGCCGATCACCCCCCAAAACAAGACAGTGCACACAGCCCCGCCCCGCAGTGCTCTGTGGGACCCCTGAATGGCTGCCCACCCCTCCATCACTTCAGCCACTCGTTTCTATCACTGGTTTTTTCTAGAATTTCATGTAAGTAACATCATAAAGTCAGTTATCCTCTCTGCCAGGCTTTTCTCACTTGGCTCAGTGCTTCTGAGAATTATCCATACGATTACATGTATCAGTTATTCCTTTCTATGGCCCAGCAGTATTTCACTGTTTATGAATGTATAACTTTGAAGTATATGTTGATGACTTCTTTCACATAAATGATTTTCCCCCAATTTTTCTTATTATTTATAAAACTTACCTGCATGCAGGTATTGTGTGGATGTGTTGGGGTCTGTGCCTAGATCTCTAATCCCCCAAATGGGTGCATGGCAAAGGAATGAGACACACGGCATGGTCTTTACGGCTGCAGGAGGAATGAAATCCTCAGCAGAGCTCATAACTCTCCTAGTCAGCCGGCTGACTGACGCTAGGCAGCCTGTACAGAACAAGCAAGGAGCTGAGTGGAAAACAGGAAACCTGAGCAGGGTCTTGGGAGGGGTTCAAGGACCCCTCAGAGCACTAGATGATGCTAATTAAGGAAAACTATCCGGAAAGTCTCCAGGTGGCCTCAGCTGTCTTGCCCCCTGAGGTGTCTCCTTCTCAGTTCAGCCATGCCCAGACCATGCCACAGCCCTGCACGCATATTCAGCTTCAAGGCTCTCAACACACCCCTCTTTTTTGTTTTGATACACAGGATGGGTGGCCAGCTGAAGGCTGGAGAAGCTGTGTTAGGAGAGCTCTGCACAGTCCATTAATCCGTAACAGTAGTCAGTTACCAGCTTAGCCAGCAATTGTCAGAGGATGTTAGCAATCCAAGCTTCCCCCACAGCCAACATTTACCACGGGAGGCCACACTTTCCCGCAGCAGGTTCAAGACCAAGCTAAGGTGAGACCTGCAGTAAATACAGTCAGGTTCTTACTTCCTATCAAGGTCATTTAGGGCTCCTCGGGAGTTATCTTAGAAACATGCAGAGCACCTCTTTGCTCTGCTGTCAGTGTCAGCCATCTGGGTGAGTCCTGGCCATCACTTGATCAAGCTGCTTTCTGTGAAACCTTGGGAGTTTTTTCTCCTGGTGACTTTTCCTTAGGCACACCTGACGTCGAAGATCACTTTCCTCTGTGGTCTCATCTACTTAATCAGAAGACCAGGGATTGAGTATCTTAGGATGACACAAGCAGAGGTTCTTTTATGTCCTGGGTCTCCACTCACCTTGAAGGGCTGGGGCCAAAACATTGGCTATCTTTTTAGCCCATCCATCTCTTAATTTTTGGTCAAAACCTCAGCTATCTAACATCCAGAAGAAAAGATTGATAATACAGAATATTAGAAGCAGTAAGCTTAACATTACTATCTTACCTAAATATGAAGCACCTTAGAACATTGAATGAAACTATTTTCTAATATCCATGGATATTTTTAATACCTACAGAGTATTAACAGTTACACAGTAAATCAGGAATCAAAATCACACATGTATCATGACAATCATGACAATCTTACAGTAATGTGAATTTCCTTTTTGACATAAAATATCCTTTTTAGTCAACCACCCTTATCTAATACACAGTTTCTATCCAACTTACTGACCTTTAGTGGAATGTGAATCTCCCAAGTCTTTGGTACCAGCAGAGGTGTGAATGTGAAACAGAAGCCTATTACCCTAGGTAATCCCCTTTTACAGCCTGGGAGACCTGTGCATCCAGAGCCATGAATATACCCAACACATCACCTAGCTGATAGCAATCAGCTGTCACAGCCATAGGAAACCTTTGCACAGGCATTTTCAAACCAAAAACTTATTGTGTTATTTCTTTTGGACAATGACCAATGTGAATATATAACAATAATATATTTTACAACTTTTAGTTGGAGTGTCTCTTACAAGGCCATGGAGATTATTGGGGCCTCCAATCAATAAACAAGAACTGGGGGAAAATGTTACCAGGCAGCTGCTTTCTCATTTATCAGAGTCCTGTCCAACAATCCCAACCCCAAGGGATTTTGTTTATTCGTCTTATTATTTTTTCTAAATAATAAGACTCCCAAGTCCATGATAAATAACATATTACACTTATACCCAATCTTTGTGTCATTTGGACCAGCTGGCAACCACAGTGAAAGCATGCTTTGTAAATTCATAATCCAAATGAATTTTTGATCAAATGATCCAAAAATGGAAAAGAGAAAAATTGTTGAGTTCAAAATAAAAGGAAGAGCTGTTCACAGAGCAGACAAATGGACGAACGTAGACAATCTATACAGATTCACACAAACACAGAAAGAAGCACACAGCTGTCAGGGTCCGTGAGAACTCTGTTCCTCAGGGGCTCATACCACGCCCCTTTGCCAAGCCAGCTCCCCTCCCTCAGCCCGTGCTCTCAGGGTGTTTCCCAGGTGTTCCGTGCCACCCAGGCACTCTTGTTTGGGCATTTTTGCTTTTTGCTTCACACATGTGAACAATCACTAGCTCAGCAACTCCTAGCAACTGCTTACAAACAGACAACAGATATGCGGACAGACTGACAAACATCTTACAAAATGCACTCAAACATATCATTAACCAAACCAAATTATAATAACTTCTTACAAATTTAGAATTTACATCTATAAACCAACCAGTCAGGCTTGCTATAGGCCAATTAGCAAAGATCTCCTATAAAAGGATCTTGGAAAGGACTGCAGAGGTTCTGTGGGTAGAGAAAATAAAGGGACATACACACCAAGGGTCAGCAAAAAGGCTGCCGCCCGGCCTGCATAAACAAGCAGCTTTCATTGAAAATACTGCCAGGCGAGTGGGGTAAGTGTAATCACTCAACAATAAATACCTTGTGGCTCTGGATGGCAACAAGAGCCCCCATGGGCAAAGGGACTGAACGGAAAATGAGCAAGGAGAGAGGGCAGTCCTTCAGGACTTGATCCACCAAAACTGGTGAGTGTGAACAATGCTCTGAAGGGCCTGTTGTGGAGAAGGAGAGTCAGAGATCACATCAGCAGGACCTGTGTGGCACTGTAAAGCATCGAACAGAGGAGCTAAACCCTGAAATAGGAAAGGTTGCCAATAGCTAAAGAGAGGCTTGGGCATTCATCCCCCAGGGGAGTAGCAGGAGCCACCACAGTAGAGCCAAACCCTTGATTTCCATGAGTAACATCATGAACTTTAGAAGAGACATAAGGCAAGGCAATTAGTTGAGCTACAGATTCAGAAACATTTAGTTGAATGGGCAAGAGAGACCACAATTGAAGCAACAATATTCCAGTATAATCACCCTGCCAACTTTCAAAGCGCTGCTCTTGTCCTTGTTGACACAAAACAGGACAAGCAATTAATTCCCTATGTTGTTTAGCTTCTTGTGCCAGCTTTTGCATGGGAGTTAGAACTGGTGGGGAGTTACCCAAAGGTTTTACAGGGCTCGGGTCCGGCAGTGGCAAGGGGCAGAAACATATGGCGGGGGGGGGGGGGTAGAAGCAGCAGCCCCAGGAAAACTGGAAAGCTGACCATGCGGTGTTCCATCTGCCTGCCTGCCAAATGTTGTCACAGCATCCCAGCAAAGATACCAGGTGTGCAAGACAGAGACAGGAGCTCAGGGTTCCTCATGCAGCAGTTTGCCTATCTTGTCCCAATCCTCCACAATGAGCGGACCCCCTGAGGACACCAAGGGCACCGATCATGAGATTCCAACAAGAACTGCACCACACTATCCTCGGAGGTAAGATGGGCCACCTTCCTAAGCAGGAAAAGCAGTTCTGCTCTGTGGTTGTTGTGCTTCAGAGAGTTCTGCATGACTTACCTGATGAAGGAATTTTCTGAAGAAAATGAAGGTGAAACAGACGTGCATGGGGGCATGTTCCACCCCAGGAACACAGCAAAGGTAAGTCACCCTCCTCCACAGCAGACGTCTGCACTGTAGAGTCCCTGTTCAGGCACCAAGTTGTTGGGGTCTGAGCTAGATGCCCAGGCCCCCAGATGGGTGCACGGTGAAGGTGCAAAGGAGTGAGACCTGCGGCGTGGTCTTGAGGGCTGCAGAAGTGAGATCCTCAGCAGAGCTCACCCTAACCCTGCGAGCCAACCGACCACAGATGCTGGGCAGCCTGTATTTAATCAGAACAAGCAAAGAGCTGAGTGGAAAATGCAGGAAACCTGAGCAGGACCTTGGGAGGGGTTCAAGGGCCCCTCAGAACAGACAATGCCAATTAAGGAAAATGATCCAGAAAGTCTCCAGGTGGCCTCAGCTGTGGCCTGTCTTGCCCCTTGACGTGTCTCCTCATTCTCAGTTCAACTGTGTCCTGGCCACACCACAGCCCTGTGCGTGTAATTCAGCTTCAACGTTCTCCAACAGATATGGGTCTTACAGTACAGTATGCTTCAGTGCAGAAGAGAATTCCAACGTTCCCAAAGTAAGTGTATCATTTTCTATTTCTATCAGCAAGGCATGCGACTTTGAACTGTCCCACCTTCTCATCAACACTTGTCATTTTAATTTTAGCTACTGGATTGCTCTAAATTTCATTAGAAATTTAAACTACATAAAATGAGAAAATGCTTAAATAACTAACCCTAAGCCTCAATGTGCATTTTTTTTCTTTTACAGAAGTTTTTAAAGATCAAATAAATAGCTCTTATACACAACTTTATAATACATCAGTTTCTTCAGTTTCACCTGGTTTTCTTACATTGAACTAAAATATAAATTAATGTTCTTTATTTCTAGAAAATGTAAGTTTAATTTTATTTTCTCATCTATATTCTTGAAACTTTCCTGCATGAACCTGTTACTTTTACACTTAATAAATGCTAGTTTCTTAAAGAAATGAATTGAGAAAATAATCCTAAAAATAGACAGCAGAGGGCAATATAATATTGCTGTTTTCATTTTGAAAACCCAGTGGCGACATCATGGAGTTACCCCTGATTTTTCAAAGTCCACTAACATCATTTGTCCTTGGTTCCTAAGTGAGAACTCCTTGTGACCTCTGGGGTCTCTCTGCACTTCTAGTCACCCGACGCTGGTCGAGCACACGCAGCAGGTTACTGCTTCTCCTCCGCTTGGCAGCAGAAACTGTATAGCTGAGGCAGTGCCACTCCTGCCCCTTCTCCCTTCTCCAAGTCACAGCACCACACCCCCCGCCCCGCTCAGCTAAAATCTTTAAATGAAGACAAAGCAAACATCACATTGTCCAGAAGTTACGGATAATAAGGGAAACCTGGGATAAACATTATTTCTCTTCAGTACTGTTTTCATACTTGTACACATAATACTACACAAAACCCTAAGATCTCTACTCTGGAAATCCAGAAAGATGACTTCAAAGCATCCTGTAACCCAACAACTTACATCGAGGTTAGCCATGAAGACAGCTGACAGCTGGTCCTATCGTTTCCATCCTGGGCTACTGTCTGACTTTGAAGCAGAATGGAATTTTGTAATTTGGGCCATATTTGGTGATAAAGATTAACTCAGGATTATTTAGTTCAAAGTGAGTCAATTCATGCTTATTTGTAAGAAAAAAATCCTTTTCATTATCTTGTCTCCAACCCTACCTAATCCTGTCCATCCAAATGTTTGTTTTAAATGGTTAATTTGTTTCTCTTTGTCTCTTTTATGGTGGAGGGAGGGAGGAGGGAGCTTATTAAGTGTTATCCTGAAATTTTTTCAGGTTAAATAAAATACAATTCAATTCAAAATATGGGTTATTTCTCTAGTACCATTTTTAAGCAAGACAAAGATCTTCCTGACACGGTGGCAGATTATTAAAACTTCCAGATAGATTCCCAAGAGTTGTAAAGCTTTAACAGCAGTGTATTTATATACTGTGTGTATGTATCTATATTGGAAATTAGACTCAAGTTACAAGTTTGCTTTTACAGATTTGGTTTTTGAATCAAACTGAACAAAAAGTTGAGTCAGACAGCAATTCAAGATCTGAGATAATTAATACAGGGAAAAATTCTAGGGGTCAAGCTGCACAGAAAAGGGGCAAAAGTGTTCCCAAAAGATGCAATAGGGAGGCCTGAGGAATCAATAGGTCTCAAGACAGAGCTGTCCCAACCTACTGTGGTCTCTGTGGGATTCCTGGGCAGCAAAGGGAGGCAAACATCCACCCAGACACCAGACCATGGACCAAGAACCACAACTCTGAGCAAAGTGTCCTGAGGGACCCTCTACCACCAGCAGAACCAGCGACAAGTGCCATCTCTACAACCCTGAAAACTTCTCTTTCATTGCCAAAACAGAGATCCCTGGAAAACAGAAAGGCCTGTAAATAACACAATTAAATTCAGTAAGAGATATATGTATATTCTGTTGGGCAGATCTCTGCTAGGATATGACTAATTTAGGGAACTATTCCATCCTGGTATTTATTCTCAAAGAAAGATGAGAATTGGGTAAGTGTTAAGTGTAGAAAAGAAACTCATGAGACACACCAAAGTAAATAGTGTATATATGCATAAACAGGAATAGAAGGAGCATGAGATTCCTAACAGTAATAGAGCACTAAGTCTACAAAAAGCAACAAAGGCAGTAGGGGTGAGATTTTGATGCAGTTAGCCATGGGGCACATTTGTTGTGGCTGGTCCTGAATCCAAGGAATAGGGTAAAATCCACAATTGCCCAGCAGACTGGCCAGCTACAGCTGCAGCTGCAGGCACACGCCCACCCCTATTCTGCAGAGGAAGTGGGTGTCACTGGTCTCAAGCACACTGCATCAGACTGAGTGCCCTGGCTCAAACCCCTACTCACATCCCCTTTACATCTACCTGGGGAAAGTGGATGGGGCAGAAGGAGAATCAGAGCGTCAACTTGAGAACCCACCCTGGTACTGTAGTAGTCTTCCTACCCCACTGGTATCGTGCAATAGTATGTTGTGGGGATAAAATCCCGATATACACTATTTAAAGGAGGAGATGGTTATCTGGCTTATGGCTTCAGGTTTCAGCCCATAGTCACCTGGCTCCAAGCAGACACAGGGGACAGTGCCAGTGAGAGATGCATCCTCCAAAGTCATGTCACTCTCCCACCTCCTTCCACCGGGCCCCTGCTGCTGGCAGCACATGCAGCTCTGAACACCGGTGCATTAATCCGCTGACGAGTATGGGCCCCCACGATCTCATCACTTCCCCAAAAGTCTATTAATCCCATCAAGTTGGCGAGATTAAGAACCTTACGTCCTACCCTGTCTAAAGAGTAGGGTTTTTCCTTGTTCTTCACTGTGTATTTCAAGTTGATTCAATAATGCTTATATTTCAAGCATCCTCGACTGCTTTGTAGGCTTTCTGTCCTGTGACCTCTGGGACAGCAAAACCCTACTCCATGTCAAGATAGTTTCCCACAAGGCATCTGAAAAGAGACAGGGGCCTTGAAGACTGGTTTCCTCCTTTGACTTAAACATGTGACCCCACTATCTACCCTAAATTTACCCAGGCTCTAAACTTCTCATGCCTACTAGTACTAATCTGCAACAGGTTAAACTCACCTCTCCAGGACCAAAACACTTCGCATTCACAGCATATTTCTCCTTTATTTATTGCCTCTACTAAATATCAACCAAATCTCAACAAATAACCTTGATGAAATAGTGGTAAAGTCTGGTATTTAGCCACAATAATGAGATGATGTAAGTTCACAAGAGATGAATACAGAACATTTTTAGCTACATAAAATAGGTAAAATATCCATTACTGATCACATTTTTTTTCTCTTCTAGACTAATGATAATAAATCAAAACAGATGTATATCAAGGAAGAATCTCTCCTACAGCAAGAGATGTTTTAAATAAAGGGTCTGGCTTGATGCTTCAATGGAAGTATGTATGTTTCTATGAGATCATAGTACAATACAATTAGAAATCAGTCGGAAAAGTAAATGTGGAGATTCTACAAATGCATGGAAATTAAATAATACACTCTTGAATAATCAATGTATTACAGAAGAAATACAAAAGACAGTTCCTAGAACTAAATAATAATACCACAACAACATACTCAAACTTAAGGATGTAAGGAAAGTGGTCCTATAAAGGAAGTTCATGGCTATGAAAGCTGATGTCACAAAAACAGAGTGAGCCCTTAAACATAACCTGAAAATGTTTCAGGATCCCAAGGTTGTAGGAAAATAACAACAATCCAGACCCAAAGCTGGTACATGGAAAGAAAGTATAAAGATCAAAGCAGAAATTAAAGCAATTGAAACCAAAAAAAAAATCACAAAGAGCTGGTTCTTTGAAAGCATAAACAAAATAGATAAAATACTTATCCAATCTTGTCAAAAAAGGGAAGACCCAAATCAGTGTAAAGAGAGACGGAAAAAGGTGAAATCACAATGAATTGCTGAAATTCAGAACATTAAAAGCAATTACTTTAGCCGGGTATTTAGCTCAATGGCATAAGCGCCCACCTGGCAAACAGGTTGTGAGTCTGATCCCGGTACAAAAAAACAATTACTTTACAAACCTGTATACCAATAAACTGGAAAATTCCAAAGAAACGGAGAGACTCCTGATACATAAGGAATTACCAAAAAACAAACAAACAAACAAAAAAAACAAGAAAATATAAAAACCTTATATAATCCAGTAATGACAAAAAAAAAGAAGCAGTTTAAAGAAGAAAAAAAAAAAAATACACCTACCAACTAAAAGGTCCAGATGGCTTCACCACTGAATTCTACAAGACTTCAGGGAAAAATTAACACCAATATGCCTCAGCTCCTTAATGAAATTGAAAGAGAGTATTTGCAGTCATCCTGAGAAGCTAGCATTACCCTAATTCCAAAACCAGACAAGGATCTAACGAAAAAAAGAGAACTCTACATGTGTTAGTTACTTTCCTTGTTGCTGACACCCAATATAAAGGGAGGAAAGGTTATTTAGCTCACAGCTGGTAGAGATTTCAGTTCATAGCTGGCTGGCCCCAAGGCAGGGTGGCATGGCACAGAGGCATCACAGAGAGGAAATAGTTCATGGCAGGCAGAAGACAGCAAAAGCAAACAAGCAAGCCACAAGCAACAGCTTCCCTCCACCCCTTTTATAATCTATCTAGGCTGTCTGGGTTAGGATGGGTGCCAAACCAATCAGTAAACTAATTTAGTAATCCTTGATTCTAGCGCCACACATTCTAAATCCTCTGAAAAGTCGCCCTACCATGACTGCATGAGGCTTTGGGGGTACATCTAGACACAAGCTATAACATTCTACCCCTGGTCCCCCAGACTCATGCACACCCCTTTATGCAAACAGCATTTAGACCATCTCTAAGAATAGTCAAAGAGTTAACATTTTCAGCATTGCTGAAAAGTCCAAGTTCAAAATCTCCTCTGAGATTTAAGGCAAACTCAGCTGTGAGCCCTGTACAAATGAAAAGAAAGTTAAACACTTCCAACATACAAAGACACAAGATAAACATTCCCATCCCAAAAGGTACGAATAGGTGGATACCAAGGAATGGGACTAAAGGATGAGCAAAACCCAGTAGAGCACATATTAGTTCCTATAGTTCCACATTACGCACCAGAGGCAACCTGAGGGAAGATGTGAATGCTGAACAGGTTTGGTGCCTCCAACGTTATGGTGCTGCTGGTGGTTGTAGCTCCCACAGCTTTTCTTTTGGGCTGGCTCTGCTCCCTCCTGGATTTTTTTTTCAGATGATCCATGTTTCTGGCTTCTCCAACCTGCAAGGTCTCCACTGCACCTTTGGCTTCACACTCACAGCTTCACATACTGCCTTCTCTGAGCACACTGCCTGGCTTACTAGACCTTCTGAAATCTGGGTGGAAATCTTCCTGGCACCACAACTCTTGCACTCTGCACACACCTAAAACCAGTAGCATGTGAATGATGTGAAGATCTGCTACCAGCTGGAGCAGGATTCAGGGTTCCCTAAGCCTATGCCACATGGTCAGATACAGTCAAGCAAATGACTCCACTTCTCTGGTGGAAAAACTAAATTCTTAGTTTTTCTTGTTACTTAGACAAAAATATCTGACACCCAAAGCTGAAGGAGGAAAGGTTTATTTACCTCACAGTTTGTAGAGGTTTCAGTCCATAATTATATGGTTCTAAGGCAGGACAGCGTGGCAGAGGAGAAACAGTTCATGGTGGGCAGAAGGTAGCAAAGCAAGCAAGAAAACCAACAAGTGATAATAGCAGCTTCTTTCTGCCCATTATACTTAATCTAGGTTATTGAGCTTACAGCAGGTGCCAAACAAATCAGTGAAATAATTTAATAATCACATATCCATAATCACAGCACCATACACTCCAGATCCAGCAACCTCTGAAAAGCACCCCCATGACTATATAAGGATCTGGGTAATCACTCCAATGAATATAGATGCAAAAATCCTCAACAAGATATTGGCAAACAATGCAACAAATCATCCAAAAGATCATACATCAAAACCAAGCAGGCTTCATCCCAGGCATGTAGGGATGGTTCAACATATGCAAATCAATAAATGTAACACACCTCGTAAACTGTAGCAAGGACAAAAATCACACAATTATCTCAATAGATGCTCAAAAGGGCTTTGACAAAATCCAACATCCATTTAAAATCCAGAAAAAATAGATACAGAAGGACAAAGCCCATTTATGAGAAATCTACTGATAACAATATGTTAAATGAGGAAAAGCTGAAATCTGTCCCTCTAAAATCAGAAACAAAGAGGTACACTATTACCAGCTGTATTAACTACTTTTTCTTGTTGTTTAGACAAAATACCTGACCTCCAAAGTTAAAGCAGGAAAGGTTTATTTAGCTCACAGTTTGTAGAGGTTTTAGTCCATAATCTGCTTGCTCCAAGGCATTGGGATAACAGTTCATGGTTACGGAACACAGCAAATGCAACAAGGAAATAAGAGTAAAAAAAGGACAAAATAAACCTCTTTCTGCCCCTTTTATCTTATCCCAGCCCCTTTTATCTTATCCCAGACTTCTGTGACTAGGGTAGTGCCAGCACATTGAGTATACTGATCTAGCAATCACCCACCTTTAATCTCAGCAAACTTTAACCCTAGTGTTGCATTATAAATCAATCACACACTCTAGATTCAGCCAGCTCAAAAAAAAAAAAAAAAACCCTCTACAACTGCATGAGGCTTTGGTGGGACATCTAAACATAAACCACAACACCAGCCCTGTTCAAAATAGTATAAGACCTACGGGAAGATGGCAGAGCGGTAAGCGGCAGAAAAAACAGCCTGAGGGTTATCATTCAGATGCCGGAATATAGCATTGTGAAAAAGCCAAGAAGGAAGGAAGGGAGTCCCCTGGACTCAGGAAGAACCTGAAGTGCAAATTGAAGCCCACAAAGAGAGTAAAAGGAAAACTTCAGTGAAGAAGGTGGCACCTTTGCCCTGAGACAGGACTCACTGCGTGAGAGGAGCTGTTCGAACCTAGGAACACATGGTCATGGTGGTGATGGTGGCTGGCGACCCTGGAGACCTCTGCAGCGAGACGCAACAGTGGAGGTGAGCAGTGAACATGGAAGCCTGCACTGCCTGGCAGTGAGTGCAGAGGATTTAGTCCTCCCACATGCAGAAAGCAATTGGCCAGGAGACATTTTGGAGATGGGCCACATAACCCCAGAACCTGACCCGCTGCCAGCTTCCTCTAGCAGCTCCCAGCTGGCCAGACCCATAGAAGTGGCTTGAACTGCAGCGAGCCCAGTATGTCTGGTCTCGGTGCAGGCCTGCTGAGATTGTCCACTACTCCACCACAAAGCAATTGCTGGCTTTCTAGATAGAACAGCATGATCTGGGACTCTGTCTCTATAGGCTGTCTACTAGTGAACACAGAGAGAATCCTGGAAGTGGACTGTTTTTCTTTTTCATCTTTTTTTTTCTCTTCCTCCTTCATTGTTTTTATATGAAGGTAGTTCCTAACCTCTTTGTGGGGGTGGTTCTGTTCTTTTCTTCCTTTTGTCTCCTCCATCTCTCTTTTCCTTCAGTCTTCCACACCAATTTCCCCAAGTCGGTGTGATCCCCCTTTGTCCTCCAACCTGACTTCTGAAATCTCTTTTCCACTTCTCTATCTTCTCCTTAATCCACTTTAAATTAGAACTCTTGAGGGCAAAATTGATACATTACTGACTTACATATTGAATACAATTATCTGATTTGTTTTACATTTTGTCATATAATCACAAATCTGGTTCCTATGGTTAAAAGTTGCAAATGAAATGTTAGTTCAGTTTGTTGCTTTCTAGGCTGTGTTTAATGCTATTGGTAGCACTATAGCCAAAATTCACACAATTGTTCTAAACAGCTGATGGTCCTGGGATTCCATGACTGAGACTAAGGGTCACAGAAAATGGGGTGGCACAGTGCCAAAGAACCAGGGACTGAACCAAACAAGCAACAACTTCTCATCTCCAACAACTTGAAGAGGTAAGATCTTCCAACACACTCAAAATGCAAAACCAGCTACACCTTGGAAGATACCTAGGAGTAATCATCACTAAGGGTCCTAAATACTACCAATAAAGTAACCCACCATAGGCAACTTACAAGCAACATCCCAGGAATTAAACGAAAAAAAGAGAGAAAAGAAAATGAGAAGACACTTAACCAAAATGCAACCCCAGACATCCAGTGTGCCAAAGGCAAATCCAGGGAGCAATGAACTGGGACAATCTGAAAGCCCCTACCAGGTCTCTCTGAAGGGGTAACAACAAAGCAATTGAATAAGACCCTGGGAAAAATGAAATCAGAAATAATAGCTCAAACAACTACAGAAATTACCAAAATACACACCCTGCTTAGTGACATTAGAGCAGACACAAGTAAAAAAAAAAATAGACGAGCTTAAGCAAATTACAGAAGTGCACCAGAGCAAACAAATGGAATCCATTAAGCAAACTCAGGCAGATATCCAGGAGAATAAAAACTCCACTGAAAGTATTCGAAGCAGACTAGGCCAATGTGAGGACAGGAGCTCAAATATTGAAGACAGTTAGTTACCAGGAAAATAAAGATTTCTCAAAACTAGCAAGGGAACATGAAAAATCAATCCAGCAGATATTAGATAAGACAAAGAATAACTTAAGATTAAGTGAAGCCAATGAAAAAAGCAGGAGATACCACAAATGACGTTTAAAAAAATGTTCACAGACATCATGACAGAAAACTTTCTTGAGAGAAAAAAAATGTGACATACAAATAAGTGAGGCATGTAGAACTCCACTTAGCAATGATCAAAAAACCTACAGCCAGGCATAACACAGTCAAGATTTCAGAACTTCAACACAGACTAGAAGTCTAAAGACTGTTGAAAAAAGAAACAAATCAACTATAAAGGAAAGCTCATCAGAATTCTCAGCACAAACTCTCAAATCAAGGAGAGCTTGGAGTGAAGTACTCTAAGTTTTAAGGGAAAACATCATTCAACCCAGACTGATGTATCCCACAAAACTATCTTTCAAAATTGATGAATAAGAGACTTCCATGACAAAGGACATCTGAGGAAATTTATGACTACTCAACCAGCACTCCAAAATGTTCTGCAGGACATTCTAGAAAGATACTAAGGACTACAGCTCCATGAATCCAAATAGAAGGAATCCACCAGGGAAAGCAAACAATTAGAGGAAAGGGGAAAAGGGGGACAGCCAACAACAGGAAAATAACATTGCAAGGATAAATTAATACATATCACTTATAACCATCAATGTTAATGGTCTTAATTCACCAGTCAAGAGACACAGAGTGGCAGAATGGATCATGAAGCAAGATCCAACAATATGCTGCATACAAGAAACATATTTAATTCAAAAACAAAGTCAAAGGAAAAAACAATACTCCGTGAGACAGGAACCCAGAAAAAGCAGTGGTAGCTATTCTATTTGCAGACAAAGTGAATTTTAAGACAAGACTAATTAAAAGAGATAAAGAAAGTCACTACATCCTCATAAAGAGAACAATCCAGGAGGAAGATATAATCATAAATATATATGCAATAAATACTAGCGCACCCAACTATATAAAACAATTACTTACAGACATGACAAATCAAATAAACCCTAATACAATTGTATTGGGAGTCGTCGATACCCCACTGTTACAAAACACAGATCAACTAGACAAGAAATCAATAATAAAATATTAGAACTAAATCAAACTGTTGAACAAATGGACTTAGTAGACATCTATAGAGTGTTCCAACCCACAATATCAGAATACACATTCCTCTCGGTTGTACATGGGACATTCTCCAAAACAGACCTTATAATGACTCACAGAATAGGCTTAAAAATGTAAAGAAATTGAAATTATCCCATGCATACTATCAGACCATACTACAATGAAATTGAAAATCCATGCCAAAGGAAATCACAAGAATTTCATAAACACATGGCAATTAAATAGCACTCTACTGAACAAACAATGGGTCACCCATGAAGTTAAAGAAGAAATTAGACAATTTCTACAGTTGAATGACAATACAACATAACAGAACTTGTGGAACACAATGAAAGCAGTCTTAAGAGGGAAATTTATAGCAGTGAATACCCATATCGGGAAAACAGAGTGTCATGGTTTATGTCAGACATGACATAAGGCCCCCAAGCCTCATGCAATTATGCATTTGTGATTGCTTCATTGTTTAGCATTCAGATTGGTGGTGTGAGTGCTACACCTGCCTAGGGTGGAGCCAGGATAAGATGTAATGGCGGGAAGGTGTCTCTCTCTCTCTTGCCGGTTTCTGCTTGCTGTTTGCAGCAGCCATGAACTGCAGCCCCACCACGCCACCCTGCCTTAGAGCCAACTGAGTATGGATTTAAACCTCCAAGAACTGTGAGAAATAAACCTTTCCTTCTCTGTCAGGTATTTTGTCTCAGCAACGAGAGTGAAAAGTAACTAAGACACAGAGCAAGCATATATAAACAACTTAATGTTGAACTTCAAACTTCTAGAAAAAGAAGAGCAGGCTAAATCAAAAGCTCATATAAGGGAGAAAATTAGAAAGCTCAGTGCAGAAATTAACACACTGGAGACTAAAAAAACAATACAGAGAATCAATGAGTTGAAGAGTTGGTTCTTTGAAAGATTAAATAAAATTGATAAACCCTTAGCCAATCTTATCTAAACAAGGAAAGAAAAGACTCAAATCCATGCAATTATGAATGAAAAAAGTAAAATCACAACAGACCCTGTGGAAATACAGAATATTTTCTATATCTACTTTGGAAACTTATTTCTAATAAGATGGAAAATACAGAAATGGACAGATTCCTAGATACATATGAATTGCCAAAGTTGAATCAAGAAGATACAAAATCCTATAAACCAACATCAATCAATGAAATTAAAGATGTAATTAAAAACCTATCAATGAAGAAAAGTCCAGGCCCTGACAGATTCATTGCTGAATTCTACAAGAAATTTAGAGAAGTCCTACCTAACACCTCTACTTCTTAAACTCTTTAATGAAATTGAAAGGGAAGCAATACTCCCAAATTCTTTCCTAAAAACAAGCATTACCCCGATACCAAAACCAGAGAAGGACCCAACTAAGAAAGAGAATCACAGGTCAATTTTCCTAATGAACATTGATGTAAAAACCCTCAATAGGATACTGGCAAGCAGACTGCAGCAAAATGTCAAGAAAATTGTACACCATGATTAAGTAGGATTCATCCCAGGGATGCAGGGATGGTTCAAATACATAAATCTATAAATTTAATACACCACGTTAACAGAGCCAAGGACAAAAATCATATAATCATCTCAATAGATGCAGCAAAAGCTCTGGACAAAGTCTAGCACTCATTCATGATAAAAATCCTACAAAAAATTAGAAGCCATCAATGGCAAACCAACAGCCAACATCATACTAAATGAATGAAAACTGAAAGCTTTCTCTCTAAAATCAGAACAAGACAAGGATGTCCAGTGCCTCCACTCATATTCAACATAGTCCTGGAAACTTTAGCTGTAGCAATTAGACAAGAAAAAGAAATAAAAGGAATAAAGATAGGAAAGGAAGAAGTTAAAATATCGTTATTTGCAGATGACATGATAATCTACATAGAAGACCCCAAAAACTTCACCAAAAGACTATTAAATTTAATAAGCAAATTTAGCAACATAGCTGGTTACAAAGTCAGCACTCAAAAATGAATAGCCTTCCCTCACAAGAACAACACACTCACTGACAGAGAATCAGGGAAACAATATCTTTTACAATAGCATGGGAAAAAAAAAATACCCAGGAATCTAACTAACAAATGATGTAAAAGACCTCTATATTGAAAACTACAGTATTTTGAAAAATAAGACTGATGAGGATATTAGGAAATGGAGAGATATCCCACGCTCTTGGGTAGGAAGAACCAATAGGTGAAAATGGCCATGTTTCCAAAACTGTTATACAGATTTAATACAATTTCAATCAAAATTCCAACAGCATATCTCACAGAATTAGAGAAAACAATCCTAAAATTCATCTGGAACCAGAAGAGACCTAGACTAGCAAAAGTAATCCTGGGCAACAAAGACAAGACAAGGAGCATCATAATCCCTGACTTGAAATTATACTATAAAATGCTATGATAGAAAGTGTGATACTGGCAAAAAAAAAAAATCAATAGAACAAATTAGAAGATGCAGAAAAAACTCCAGACACACTAAGCCACCTTATCTTTGACAAAGGTGCCAAATACATTCGCTGGAAGAAAGACAGCCGCTTTACCTCTTTAATAAATAGTGCTGGAAAAACTGGCTCTACCATGCTGAAGGTTAAAACTGGACCCACATCTTTTACCATGTACCAAGCTACAATCAGAATGGATCGAAGATTTTAATATTAAAACAGAAACATAAAATCTGATGGAAGATAGAGTAGTAAAACTCTTGAAGACATTGGTGTAGGCAAAGACTTTATGAACAAAACCCCAATTGCATAGGACTCATCACAAAGAATCAACAACTGGGATCTCACCCCATTGAAAAGCTTTTGCACAGCAAGCGAAACCACCAACAGAGCGAAGAGACAACCCACAATGTGGGAGAAAATGTTTGCCAGCTGTCCTTCAGGTAAAGCATTACTAACAAGAACATGTAAAGAACTCAAAAAAATTAGTCATTCCAGATTTAAAGACCTAATCCAAATATGGGCATCTAAGATGAATATACACTTCTCAGGTAGAGAAATAAAAACAGCAAATAAATATGTGAAACAATGTTCAACATCACTGGGCATTCAAGAGATGCAAATTAAAACATTGAGATTCCACCTCTCCCCAGAAATAATGGCTAGTATCAAGAAATCAAGCAATAAAAAATGCTGGAGGGGCTGTGGGGAAAAAGGAACCCTTTTCTACTGTTGGTAGGAGTGCAGACTGGTGGAACCGCTGTGGGAATCAGTGTGGAGATTCCTCAAAAAACTAGGATTAGAGATACCATTCAACACAACTATTCCCTTTCTGGGTATCTTCCCTAAAGAATTAAAAACATCATACTACAGCAATATATGTGCACTCATGTTTATAGCAGCACAATTTCTAATAGCAAGATCTTGAAAACAACCTAAATGCCCATTGACTGAAGAATGGATAAAAAAGACATGGTATTTTTACAAAATGGAATACTACTCAGCCATAAAGGATAAACTGGAGACTTTCACAGGTAAATGGATGCAACTTGAGAACATACTCATTAGTGAAATAAATAAGACTCACATGTATAAACATTGTATTATCATTAGTATGAGAAGCTGAAAGACACAACATATGTATGTATATGTATAAGAATAGATAAATAGTTAAGATGGTTATACTGATTTTGCTGAAGAGAAACGTTTGTGCTGGTGTTGTTCAGACAACTGAATGCAGATGTCCTGTGCTCTGGCTGAGTGATGTGGGGATGACAGTGTGCAATGTATGTACACTGTTGCCCCCTGACTGACATGTTTTGAAGGAAAAAAAAAAAAGATCTATGAAAACTTAAAAACAGCCACGTGTGGTGGTACATGCTTGTAATCCCAGCACTTGGGAGGCTTAGGCAAGAGGATTACTGTTCGCGACCAGCCTGGGCTACACAGCAAGCTCAAGGCTAGCCTGAACTGCACAGTGAGATCCTGTCTCAGAAAGACAAAAATAAATAATAAATAAAAATAAATAAGATAGTACTTGAAATATTAGCCAGAGCAATTAGACAAGACAAAGAAATAAAAGGGATACTTATAGGAAAGGAAGAAGTCAAATTATTTACAGACAATGTGATCCTCTGCACAGAAGATGGAAGAAATGCAACCAAAAGACTCCTACAACTTATAACCAAATTCAGCAGTGCAGGATACAAAATCAACACACAAAAATCAATTAATATTTCTGTAGGGACTTTGAAAAATAAATTAGGAAAAAATTACCATTCGTGATAACACTAAGAAAAAGTAAATACTTAGCAATTAACCCAACTGAAGGGGAAAGACCTCATCCCCCCAAAAAAAGTACAATACTCTCAGAAAGATCAAAGAGGACATCAGAAAGTATTTCCTGTTCTTGGATAGCGAGGACCAATACAGTGAAAATGGCTACACTTCCAAACTGGTATCTAGAATTAACTCAATCCCAATCAAAACAGCAATGTAATTCTTCACAGAACTAAAGAAAATAATCCTAAAATTCAAGTTGCAAGCAGAAAACTCCACGATATCAAAAACAATCCTGGGTAGCAATAATAAAGCAGGAGGCATCACAATCCTAGATTTGAAGTTGCATTACAAAGGTACAGTGATTTAAAAAAAAAAAAAAAAAAAGCACGGTACTGGCACAAAAATAGATGTATGGATCAGTGAAACAGGATACAGGATACAAAAACACTACTATGCACATTCCACTACCTGATCTTGGACAAAAGAGCCAAGAATGCATATCAGAGGAAAGCTAACCCCTTCAATAAACTGTGCTGGGGAAACTGACTTTCCACATGCAGAGGCCTGAGTCTCTCACCATGCACTAAACTAAAATCAAAATGGATCTAAAATCTGGAAGCTGAAACAGAAATACTTAATCTTCTAGAAGGTATGATAGGTAAAATTCTTGAAGTGATAGGTATAGGCAAAGACGTTCTTAACAAAATCCCAGCTGCACAGAAAATGGTAAGAAACAAAGAATGAGAGCGCATATTTTTAAAAACAGCTAGAGTATAGCAAAAGAAACAACCAATAGAGTGAAAAGACAATCTACGAAATGAGAAAAAAGCTTTTGCCAGCTACTTCTTACATAGAGGATTAATATCTATAATATAGAAAAAAAATTTTAAATCAGGACCCCCCAAAATAAAAGACACAATTAAAAAACAGACAACTGAGACAAATCAATAATTCTCAGAAGTAAAAATGGCCAATAAATACATGAAGAAATGTTCAACATCACTGGCCATTAGAAAAATGTAAATTACAACACTGAGATTCCAACTTACCCCAGAAAGAATGCCCTTCATCAAGAAATCGAAAAATATATTCTGGCAAGGCTGTGGGAAAAAAGAAACTTGCTACACATTCAAGGGCAATATTAACTAATACAACTATTATGGAGAACGGCAGGGAGCTTTTTACAAAGCTAAAAATAGAAATTCCATTCAACCTAGCTATTCCCCATCTAGATACCTTTCCAAAAGAGTTATAGACAACACATTACGGTGGCATTCACACCCATGTTTACTATGAGAACACAATTCATAGCAGCTAAATTTTTGGAAGCAGCCTATATGTTGAGCAACAGATGAATGGATAAAGAAATTGTGGTATTTACACACACAATGAAGTACTAGTCTCTGATGAAGGATAAACCTGAGACATTTGCAGGGAAATTGGTGCATAATGTTAAGTGAAATAAATCAGACACACAAGCTTAAATATCAAATGGTTGTCTTATATGGGAAACATAAAATATAAATGAAGAGCAAAATAAAACATAGATAATGGGAAGTAGGGAGACAGATCTTTCTCAAGTGGGAAGGGACTCGAAAGATGGAGAGAAGGGAACAGAGGGAAAGGGAAGAGGATGAAAAGAGAATTAAGATGTGCTATGTCCATGTACCAAATCCCAACAAGGAACGTACTGCAAACATGTACTGAAAAAAAAAAAAAAAAAAACTAAAATTAAGTAAATGAATAGCATCTACCAAAATCCTTAAAAAATGTAACTGTCTGTATCAATTCTTGTCAGTGCAGCCAAACTTTCTATATAACAGCATAAAAGTGAATGCCAAGAGTAGCAGTCATGGGCCGGAAAGGGAACCAAGAAGTCAGCCTGCCCCTCCTGTGAGCCAGCCAGTGCGTGGGCTGGGAGACAGCAAGAGGGCCACCCCCTTCCCCCTCCAGGCAACCGGCTGATTCATTCGGAGGAACACAGGCGGAGATGACAGCAACTGAGGCGCAAAAACAACTTAAGGCTTGTATTGACTGGTTGGCTTTGCAGGCCTGGGGCCGGTCGTCTGAACATCTGTTTAGAAGATAACAACATGCAGTATAGCAACTATGGGGGAGTCCCTTCTACTTTGGTTTTGAAATCCAATACTGTTCCTGCTGTTTTGTTTTGTTCCATCTTATTGTTTTGTTTTATTCCCTTCAAAATTAAAAAAGAAAAAGAAAAAAATCAACCAATAACAAATGCTGGCAAGGCTGTGGAGAAAAAAAGAACCCTTCTCCTTCATTGGTGGAAGTTTAGACTGGTACAACTACTATGGAAATCAGTGTGGAGAGTCCTCAAAAAGTAAAGCTAGAGCTTCTATTAGACCCAGCTGTATCTTCCAGAAAGAGTTAAATGCATCACCACAGTGATATATACAAAACCATGTTTACAGCAGCATAATTTATATGTAAATCCCGGAAACAGCCCCGATGCCCATAAATAGATCAATGGATAAAGAAAATGTAGTATTTATAAACAGTGAAGTACAGCTCTGCCACATGACTTGAGTCATTTGTAGGATAGTGGATGCATCTCAAGACCAAAATCAAAATGGAAGAAACAAGACACACAAGTTTAAGTACCATGTTACTTGCGTGAGAAGCCCATAGGGTAAACAAGGGGCATTACAGAGGGCAGACACTGGCAAGCAGGAACATGTTCAACAGGAAGAGGAAGAAGGGAGGAAGGGAGGGAGAAGAAAGGAGAAAGGAAAAAAAGAATAGAAGGAAAAAATAGAAACAACCTTTTGCAAATGGGGAGGAAAGAAGAGCTGAAGAAGGAGAGGAAAATGTGGAAAAAAGAATTAAGATAGATCATGTATAGGTACAAATTCCCTATGGGGATGTGATCAAAACGAATGGCATGTATGTTCTTTATTAAGAACACAAAATTTTTTAAAAAGTGAATGCTAAATGTTTCTCTTGGAGAGACTAAAATAACAGATTTAAAAAACAATTCATGTTATAAAGTGTTCTAAAATGCTATTTCCTTATTTCTAAAAATAAAATAGACAAAATATTTAACACCTGTTTAGTTTAAGAGCCATCATGATAAATTTTAGAAAAGGTCCAATATGGGGGGGTTGGTATACAGCACCCATTTTTTTAGGAGTATTTTTATGTACTTAACAGAAAAATATCAATAAAATATCAATTTTTAATTATGTAATGAGGGGTAGAACACCAACACCGTCAACATCAATTGTTTACCCTATAAAATCTAAAACAATCAGCAGAAATACATTCCTGTGTGAACTACAACAGGAATACAGTGAGAATACCAGCTACCACGGAAACGGTCTTGACTTCGCCCAAACGCACCCGAGGCAGCCCGCACGTGGCACACATGCCCACACGCGGCAGCCCCGGCTCCACACACAGTGCCACCCACGCTGGCTGCACAGGCGCTCTCTTTCCTGGCTTCCTGGAGGACACTCTGGCATCACGCTGGTCTTCCTGTTTTCTGAGGAGGTGCTCGCAGTTTTCTCTTCTCTGTTCACAGGTCTGCTCCAGAATTCTTCTGCAAAGTTCTTTGGGTAGATACGTGCTCTTCTTCCTCTCCTGTAACTGATCATTTATCAATTTCTGTCCCAATCTTCTAACAAGATTTCTCTGTGCAATTTTCTGCTTATTTCTTCATAAACTATAAAACTATGTACGCCTGACATGATTAAGTAAAAGACAACCACAGCCCAATGCCTTGTGTTGTGATAGCATGGCTGCAGCATAACTTATCAACAATATCCACTCCCCCTTTTGTTTTGTTGTAAAATGTGTCCGTTTCTGGCTTCGTTTGTGTTGAGAATTCACTATCAATCTTTTGGTTGTTGTTTGGTTTTTTGAGACAGGATCTCGCTAGCCTTGAACTCACTATGTACAACTGGCTGAACTTGAACACATAGGCTCCTCCTGCCTCAGCTTCCCAAGTGCTGCATCTGTTACATCACCATAAATCCGTTAGACTCTGATGATCTGGATAAGGTCCTGCTGCGAAGGCTTTCAGTCCAGACAGTGAGGTGTCATGACAAGCACGGTTCTGAGTTTTACTACTGATGTATACAGAATGTTTTCTTATATTTCATTATTAGTGGACTTCAAAACATCATCGTGCATCAGGAACGATTTCCTACCCTGGATCAGTGTTGGCATTTCATCCATCCTGACAAGAACCCAGTAGCATTTTCTTACCTAGCTCCACCACCGCATTGCTCCGGGATACACGGCCGTTCTGTAACACTCTGACCAAATGCTTATTTACAGCACTGTTTTCTTCTTCATCTGAATCAAGGTCCTCGTTCTGTACTTCTCTGTCTGTCGTATGCTGCTGACTTCTGTGACTTATATGAACCAAGTCATGATCGGTGGCTGGGTAACCCAATGACTCACTTTCAATCTCCTCCCAAAGTTGTAAAAGTGGATTTTCATGCAGTATTATAGGGAATTGGGCTAACTCTACAGGAAAAGGCAAAAGAAAACATGAAATAAAACGAATTAAAAATATAAAACTGTAGCATGGCGAAGAAGGTGGGTAAAACTCACCATCTGCACTCTAACACGTGGGCACAAGCCTTGCCATTGCCACACCCGGTGGGCGGACACAGAGTGCTCCTTGGGGCCCGTGCGGCACCGAGAGCGCAGCCAGCTCCCACTGGGGCCCCTGCGGCACCGAGAGCGCAGCCAGCTCCCACTGGGGTCCCTGCGGCACCAAGAGCGCAGCCAGCTCCCACTGTGCCGGGGCACTGGGTGTTCTAAATGTGTCCATTGCTTTTAGGTAAATACAGCTAAAAACAGAGCTCATTTCCTTATAATACAGGAATTCTCCGATCTCAGCTTTGCTCACTCACACGCTTGCTCCAGACCTTCTACCTCTCCAAGGTTTTATAACAAATCAGCAACCTTGACATGGTAGAAAAATATTTATTTGGAGTATTTCCAGCATTGTATAACCAACCATAAGATATACAAATGATAGCTAGCAAGAAAAAGAGATTAGCTGCCTAAGTTTTATATTAGTTAGCTTCTTTAATTCATGGTTGTGTTTCTATACAAAAATTATTCTGTCTTCATATATATATATACACAGATGTGTAGTGCAAAAATATAACTATAAAATGGTGAAGGTGACCTTCTATGAGACTAATGGAGGACACCACGTTACATACACAGTCACAGGCAGGTCCGCGCACTGTGCCTGCCTTGTGCTCCCACAGTGCACCCGGCTTACCCCACCGCGCTGTGGCACAGCGGGCAGAAGGCGTAGCTGCTCATCTCCTGCATGTGCGCACAGTGCTTGCACACGCTGCACATCCAGAACTGGTACTCAGTGATGTGGCTTCCCGTGGCCACGCACATGGGCAGCTTCCCTTCTCCACTGTAAAGACAAGCAGGAAAATACCTGGTTACACATTCAAATCTCTAAGCCACCTCACCTAGTTTATTTAATATAATTAAAACTTGAAGAGTGAAAAAGATTTCGAGATAACTTCAAGTAAAATACTCATTTCAAAAAGTGTTTTTCAAATAAAAACCAGTTACAATGAAAAAACAAAACACGAACAGATTTCTAAGATAAATAACAGAGTGTACTGTTAAGGTAAGTTAATTCACAATTTAATGTTTTAATGACTGAATTACACACTAACATACAGAAAGCCAAGCTTCCAAACAGGACCAAGGACACCTACGGAGTATAACTGGCCTACCCTTCAAGAAGGCTGTCCAGGTCAGATTTCCTGGTATCTTTTGGAGTATGGTTGGTGAAGATTTCTAGAGCAAGATCTTCGTACTGCTGCTTCTGCTCTGTGCTCAAGGTCTCCAGGGATTCCAGTTTAATGAAAGCTTTGGAACAAGTGCCAAAGGCCCTGCTGGCGCACGCGCAGAGCGCCAGCAGGGAGTAGATCTCCACCGCGGGAATGACGTCTTCATAGTCTCGCAGGTGAAGAGCTGCAAGAGAGGGCGGTGGAGGCTTTGGAAAAGGATCAGAAACACTGCCAGGAAAGGCTGCATGCTGTGCTCTAGTTTTACCCCCATGAACTTAAACAACAAAACAAACAAGAACAATGAGAGACAGGTACACTAGTAGGGTATGTGACCTCCAGGTGCTACGAAGTCAACCAACAGCTCAGGTCCTACAAAATAAGCACCACCGAGCCAGAACCAGTGGTGTACTCCTGGGGTCACAGCCACTCAGGAGGCTGTGGCAGGAGGACCACAAATCCAAGGGCAGCTTGGGCGAGTTAGTGAGGCTCAGTCTCAAACTAAAATAAAAAGGACTCTCAGGAGTAGTTCGGTGGTAGAGTGATGGCCTAGCATGCACAAATTCCTGTGTTCAAAGCCTAGCACCACGAAATTTAAAAATAAAATAAAAAAAAATTAACTATCTACCACCGAATGATGCACATGGTCGAGCCAACTTAAAAAGATACACACAGGGCTGGGGATTTAGCTCAGTGGCTTAAGCGCCTGCCTAGCAAGCACAAGGTCATGAGTTCAATCCCCGGTACCAAAAAAAAAAAGATACACACAGACAAAAGTTTCTGCTGTGAAACGTGCGTCTTTGCTTCCACTTAAGTGAGAGACTTCAGTGGCACTCCAGAAAGAGTAATATTATATGGCTAGTCATGATTCTCTATCCTATGTCTTTTTGCAAAAAAGCAAAGCAACATGAAATCATATGTTTACCCTTTGTGTTTCTTTTTTTGGGTTATTTTTGTTTTTGTTGTTGTCTTTTTGAGACAGGGTCTCACTATGCAGTTCAGGCTGGCCTTGGGCTCATTTTGTAGCCCAGGCTGGTCTCAAACTTGCAACAATCCTCCAGCCTCAGCCTCCTGAGCGCTAGGATCACAGGCATGAGCCACCACACCCAGCTACTTTTTGTGTTTCTTTGATTAGGATAATGCTTATTTGTCTTAATGAAACAATAAATCTTTAAGAAAAAAGAAATGAAAGTAAGTTCCTAAACAGCCAGTTCATATCATTTATTTTGATAGCTGTTATTTTTCTATATTTGAGATGCTATCTTTCTTTAAAAATATAATGAAGGCCAGGGGTGGGGGTACATGCCTGTGATCCCAGCACTTGGGAGACTGAGGCAGGAGGATCACTGAGTTCAAGGCCAACCTGGGCTACATAGTGAGTTCACGGCCAGTCCTAAATGTACAGCAAAACCTTGTCCATAAACTATATGTTTTAATTTCAAAAGGGTAACATGAAAAATTATACACAACATAATCTCAAACATATAAAAATAAATTCATAGAGAAAAGGGAACTGAACTTAATATAAACCAAACAGAAGGAGCAGCTCTTCACACTGAATGTGAAGACCTCCGGGCACTCGCACACACTAGGTGACAGACCCACCTGTTTTCAGTGCGGTATCCACATATCCCTGGTACAGCTGCCTTTGTGCCAGCAGGAAGAAGTGATAGGCCTCGGCCCCCCGCCAGGCATTGTCTGTGAACCGGCTGGCTGTGGACAGAGCCTCCTCCTCCAGCAAGCCGGCCAAAGCAGAGGTGGCCTAGGAGAAAAGCCGACGCTCACACGCGGGGCTCCTGCCGCGCCGCCGTGGCTGTCCCCGTGAGGTGACCCCAGGTGAGCAGACTTTATCACGGTGAAAGTGGCATGACCGACACCGTAAGCCCCACTCTGGTACCCCATCGCAATCCAGTTTCAGACAGTTCTGATCAAACTGAAGGCACCCCAAGATCTGCTCACATTCTTAGGGCCCCCACCTCTACAAGCTAACATACATATTCTCACAAGGTTTCCAAATTCTCGGATTACAAAGAAAGATTTACCAGTAAGCACACATTTTAATAAAAGGAAATTTTTAAAGCAAAGACTATTAATCTTTTATTAAAAATAATTTTAGGGGCTGGGGATGTAGCTCAGTGGCATAAGCACTTGCCTGGCAGGCACAAGGTCCTGAGTTTGATTCCTGGTACCAAATAAAATTATTTTTATCATTTCTAAGTAGAAATTTCTAGATTTGAACACTAACCCTAAATCTGTATTTCCTCTCTATCATTTAAAGAAACTAATGCAGACATCCACACGAAGGTGTGTGTCTCTGAAGAGGAATGTGGCGGGCCCTCACCTCGGAGCGCCGGCCCGGGCCCTGGCCGCTCTGGCTCTGGCCGCTCTTCACCTGCCGGTGGTGCTGATCCACCAGCAGGGCCGCCATCACGTACAGCTTCTTGATGCGCAGCGGCTTGGCCCTTTTCTTTGCCTCTTCGTCAGCAACCTTCAAACGGTTAACACAGTGGGGGAAACATTTCTGAATCTGTATTTGTACGAATCTAATCATGTCCACAATTAACTGAAATTTGATTCTCTAAATAATACAATAAAATACAAATTGTGCACAGATTAATATGGTATTTGTTCTATTCCTTCCAAACGGATATTATAAAAAATGTAATACTCAAAGATACACACAGTTACAAGGACTCAGAACTGCATTATCAAAAGGATTTAATTCTCAAGTAAGTAAATTTGTACTTGGTGATCCCAGCAAATTCTTTAATTCTTCATCAATTTCAATGTCAAATTTACAATCGTTTAGTGATCAATAAATTGCTGATACACAGCCCTTATAGTAAAAGATAATAATATTAAAATAATACATGTTAATAGCAGAAATAAAGCTAAAAGGATTTTACTGGAATAAACATTTGTTTCCAAAGAAAATGAAAATTCTGCTTAGAACTACATGTATATGTAAAAAAATTATAACTACAGCAAAACCAGATACTCACCAAGATTACTGCATTACCTTAAACATCAGTTTAGCAGCTTCGAAGAAGTAATTGGCTTCCCGATAGAGTTCAATAGCATCAAGAGTCTTATTCTTTTCCAGTAAATGAGACGCATACCTAGCTAACAGTGACCCAATTTCTTTCATACTGTGACTTTTAGCCAATTCAACAGCTTTATTCCACTAGAAAAAAAATCCTGTGTCATTCACTCACTGAAGTGTTCACATTAACATGTCATAAAATTCATACAATAAGACTTTAAGTTTATGTACAGTATGGTGTTTCAAAGTAGAAAACTAGTCTTTTTAAAAAATCACTTGTAATCAGAGCAATCATAAATTCTACAAGCTAACCACGTGGCACATGACTCAATGATCTAAGACGGATTTAACAAATGCATTTAAAAAAGAAAGTTTCAAAGTGTGTAATCACATTAATCTTAATTCTATTTTTGCCCATACAGTGAGCCAGAAAAAGATTTACTTTTTCATTTTTTATCATAAAAAAATTTGCAATTTTGCTTAAGAAAATACTACCCAGTTTAACATTTAAAAAGTATTTTTATAAGCTAAATGTTATAAAATACTTTAAGGAAAACACTTTAAAAATACATTGATAGCAGTTTCTAAAATAATTCCCACTTCAACTTCAGTTATACTTCAGTGCCTAAAAATAGTAAGTACCTGTTTTCTATAGAAGAGAAGGAAAAAAGATTTGCCAAAATAAATATTGATAAAGAAATTCAATTCTTCCCTCAGGCAATGACCAAGCTTAATTGGTCCTTCTTTGGAAACAAAACCCAGCCCTAATAAAATACAGAAAAGTACAAAATGACTTCCAGACGAAACCTGCAGCCCCAAAGCACAGGCTGGCTCCTGCTCCTCCTCTGGAGGCAGCGCGGTGCTGGCTGTCACACACGGCCACCCCCCCACACCCCGCCACACTCGGGCTGCGTGCAGACACCAAGCCTGGCTCAGTCCTGGGCTCCAAGTGCGCCTGCCTGGCTGGCTCCCCTCACCAAGCCCACCTCGGGCGCTCCAGCCCTTTCGGTGGAGATACAGGACTACGACGGTGACTGTAATTTTGCTTTGACTTAAAGGTTTTAAGGCCACAGACTCCACAGGCAGTAACTGCCAACTCCTTACTTGATTGAGATGCACACAGGTATCTACCGCTGCCTTCGGCTGGTTACATTTCAGATACGCGGCCACCGCTGGTTCACACATTCCAACTCTCACAAACATCTGCGCTATTTCCTGTGAGCACAAAGCAGACCTATCGGATTTCACGGGCCTTGGGAGTCATTTCTATTTTAACTTAGTGCCCCAGGGACACAGGAGTATTAAACTGGTGGTTACAGAAGCAGGGGCTACAAATCAGAGCAGACGCTAAGGCACCACCTTCCGTAAAGCCAGCAGCAGGCCTGCGAGGTGGCGGTGCTGGCTGCAGGCCGGCCCTGAAGAATCAGCTGCTTTCTTCTCCCAGGGCAGCAGGGTCGAGCTCCAGAACCCAGTCCACACGAGTGGGTACACAAAGGACCCCGAGGCGCTGGCAGTGTGCTTAGCGTCACACGTTAGCACGGCCCCTTCCCAGAGCTAATACCTCTATAAAGAAAAGCCAGCGTCTGTGGCCACAGCTGGTAAGAAAGCTGAAGCAGGAGTGTGAGATCTGGGCAAAACCCCATCTCAAAACAAACAAAAACAAAAAAGAAAAGCAGCAACACCCTAGAGAAATGCGCAGCGTCCAGACTCACAGCGGGCGGCCTGGGGGCGGCGTAGCAGGAGCCCACACGCTGGCTCCGCAAAGCCCACCTGTCTGGGGCTGCCCGCTCCATTTCCAGAAAACCAACCTTTCGTTTCTTTTGGCACAGGTCATTCTCCAGAGCTTTTATCTCCCTATGGGCCTCCTCCCAAAATATACGTGGAAATATAAATGCACATTTTGTGTCCAACTGCCTTTTTAAAAATGATTAGTTTTCTGATTATAAAGTAATATATTTCAATAGTATAAAAAACTATAAAACATGAAAAAATAAAGTCGTACTCTCAAAACACCAGAGATATCTCTCTAAATACTCCGTGTGACTTCCTAACTTCTTTGTCCTGTGTACACACCCGTCTGTGTGTGTTTGTGTACAACCTGTGATCGTATGATACACAGTTTGGCCCTGCATTTCCCACGTAAGTATTATGTACATCTTTCCACATTATTAAAATTTCTCTAAAACTAAAATTTATAGTACTACTTAAACTATACTACTTTAGTTATTTAGTTTTTTAGTGTTAAAATTACTTATTATTTACTCAGTAATATCCCTGTTTGGATTCCCAACAGTCAAGTTTTTTCTGCTTCATCAAACACACCAAAGAGACAAGGCTAACACACACACACACACACACACACACACACACACACACACACACACACACGTCATGGCGAGCCGACAGCATGTGTGCTGCTAGCGGTTCCGAAAGCTCTGACAGGTTCACTATCATGCGCGTTATTCCCTGCCCTCAGGGTTCTACATAACTCCAGTTTCTTTCTTACTCAAAGAAACACAAGTGTTGGAATAGCAATGAGTAAAAATGCAATTATTACAGGGATAACTACCCTCGTTCACAGTAAGAAAACTGAATTATCAGAATTCTACACTTATCTATAACTAACAGACACAATTTTGGGGGAGGGTGCTGGGGTTTGAACTCACAACCTTGCACCTGCCAGGCAGGCACTTATGCCACTGAGCTAACCCCCCAGCCCAACAGACACAATTTTGAGGTGCAACTCACAAGTGCACTGTGTCCCATCCCTACAGTTGAGTCCTGTCGACTCAGCAGGTAGGTGCAGCCCAGTGATCTGCACAGCAGATAAAAAATACAATGCAATCACTAACAATAATCAGCAACTAACTACAAGATGCTAAAAGGAGCATTCAAACGAACAGAACTTGCTTTCAGTTTCTGTTTCTTAACATTACCACTTTATTGTTGATCTAACCTAATAAAAGTAGAGCTCTTATTAAACTTCAGTTGTAGCAAATTTCAATTAATTTCAGATTTTGAAGCAAATTCCTGACAAGATAGTACTTCATCTGTAAAGAGTTCACATATTAAGCTAACTTATAAATGCAACTTTGTAAAACTAAAGAAACTATACAAGACCACATAGTAAAGTAGTAAAAATATGACTGATTTTCCCCACTATTCATAATACGGATTTATTGTTTTACAATTAAAACACAAACATCATTCCATGTCTACAAAACTAAAAATTAAGGGGCTGGAGACTTAGCCCAGTGGCTCAAGTGCTTGCCTGCTAAGAGTGAGGTTGTGAGTTTGATCCTTGATACCAAGAGAAAAAAACTATAAATTAATTTTTCATTTTCTATATTGTAGAGGTTATTTCCTGATTTAACATAAAAAATTTATAAAGTAACCTAACAATTTCAAAAACCAAACTGTACGATACCTACTGGAAGCAACTTGTGGTTTTCTGGCAGTGAATTGGCAAGATTCTCTAATCCATCAAAATCTTCTAACATGTAATAGCATTCAGCTAAGCGTTCCTGGTTCCGGCCTTGGACATAATACTGTACAGCATTCAGCCTATAGGAAGAAAGAAAACAAAAGCCTTTAAAGCTAAAGTGAATCCCTGATAAGTACGAGCTCCCAGAAGTTTCCTTCATCTGAATTATTAGCCTCAGCTGGGGGTATAGCCCAGTAGTAGATCAGTTATCCAGCATGTGTAAAGCCCTGGGTTCAATCCCCAGCACAGTAATAATCATAACCATTATCAAAAATCATAATGATGGCTGCAATAACTATTATTTGTATTTATTTCATCATCTTCAATTGTACAAGACCATTAAATTGGAAAAATTTTTAAAACTATACAGCATAATCTAAATGTAATAGCCTTTGAATATTCTTATGAACCACTGTTTTAATCAGATACATTCACAGTACTACTCCCACTAACGCATGTAAGTGCACTGATCAAACTGAAATTTAAGAATAAAAGCAATGACTTGTGAAAATAGCCTCCAATAACAAAATATGCAAATACAACGTATTCTTTTACTTTGTTCAGAAACAAATCAAATAACACCTTAGAACTGCATATTGTCATCTCAAACAGTCAAAAGCTGTAAGTTTTATGTTTGAAACTAGTTTCACGAGCTCATCGTACGTCAGGGTTCCTCCTCTCCACGGGAACGCAGAGCTGAGCGAATGTGAGGGCTGAGGAGGACGCTTCCTTCTCCCAGCATCATACCCTGGGGAAGTACTCGGCAGCCCCACGGAGACGAGGAGGCATGCAGGGCGGCTCGTACCACTTCTGTCGGTCCGCGAAGTAGTCCCCAATGGCGTTGTGCGCTTGTTCGAGCAGAATGTCATCCGCATCACCAGACCCAGTTTTCAGGAGGTGAAGCACTCGGAACCAATCCACCAACTTCAGCCGGAGGCCAATGGCAAGGTCCCTACAAGTAACGGCACCCGATCATTTGTTTACCCACTCAGCAAATACCTGGGAAGTGCCTACCGTGCTAGGCATGTCCTAGGCACACAGAGTACAGACAGATGGGAACTCCAAGCTCTTCAGAAACTCAGCCCGACCAAGGAACAGACAGTGGGTGTGGGGAGGAGGCCATGATGTGTCTCAAGGAGTGTCCCCTTCCAAAATCCATGCTGAACTGGGTACGGTGGTGCAGGCCTTTATCCTAGCACTCAGGAGGCTGAGGCAGAAAGACTTCAAGGCCAGCCAAGGCTACACAGTGATTCAAGACCAACCCAAAACACATGGCAAGACCCTGTCTCACTGCGCATGGTGGCACACACCTGCAATTCCAGCACTTGGGATGCTGAGGCAGGAGGATCACTGTGAGTTCAAGGTCAGCCTGTCCCCACTCTAAAAAAGAACCCCTTCCAAAAAAGACCCTGTCTCAAAAAAATAAGACAAAAAATAAGCAAATTCATGTTGATACTTAATCCCTCCTATGGCAGTGCCAAGGTCTCTGGGGAGATGACCGTCTTCCCTCATGGGCTGAGTCACGCCTGTGCGTGAAAGGGCCAGCAGAGAACGTTGAGCCCTTTTCACCCTTCTGCTTTCTGTCACCCCAACACGCAGAATTCAAAACACCACCTGGGACACATAAGCAGGTCTCTCATCAGACGCTGCACCTGGTCTTTGTGGCTCTCAATTTTGGGCTTCCCAGCCTCCAGAACTGTGAGAAATAAACTGCTCTTCACAAACACAGGCTCGGGTGCTGTACTACAGCAGCACAGAGACACCAGAAGAGGCAAACGACTTCCTGTCTTTTGTTTTCATGTTCCAACTTATTTAGCAAAATCGTCATTTAAATAATCACTTCTCTTATCAGGCTGCAGGGTGGGGCTGATTTGCGGGGTGCTCTCTGGAGTCAGCTGGACTCCAGAGCAGGCTTGCCTCCTGGTCTCTGTAACTTACAGGACCCAGGTCAGTACTGGTGCGTAGCCACTACCGTGTATTTTACTACAAACCTGCACTGCCAAGAGACGCACGGCTCACGGGGACGCACCCCGCCGCTGAGCCACTAACAAAGCTCTGGGTCTCTTCTTCCACCTGCTGCATCTCAGGCAAACCTTCCCGGTCTGAAAGGGCAGCAGGACAGGTGCCTGCCCTGCCCTAACTCACCTCCTGTCCATGTCGAGATACATTCTCTCCGCCTCTTCAAACCTGCCAAAATAGGTCACAACTTCCGCCTGCTTCACGGCCTCACTCTGCAGCTGGCCCAGGCGCCTTACGAACCTGACGTCTGCGTAGCCCTTGCAGCGCACAAACGCTTGCTCCGCAGTGCTCAGGTCCAGTTTCCCGAGAGCCGCCTCTGCGAGCAGGCGCCTTTTTGGAAAAGAACAGTAAGACTTTGCAAATCACTGATAAACTAGTTTTGAACCAGAACTTACTGTTCTACTAAACCATGGTGGGAAGTGATTATTTTTGCACATGGCAACATGTTGTCATATAACACTGTGCTTACAATGAGCACTTCCAAGTCTAAAATGAATTTCTGCGTTTTAAGAAGGGAAGAATGCAAGCACACTCCCTCAGGAGGGCAGCGTGGGGGCCAGGATGATAGAGCTGGCACACCACAAGCGTGCTCCCAGCATCTGGGGACGTCTGGGGGGTTTTTACCAAAGCCTGGGGTGTGGGTTGTCCTCTATGAACTGCGATGCATCTTCAATCCCAACCTTCTCAATCAAGGCCCGACTATCTCTCAGGGACCGAATCTCGAAGTTAAGTACATAATTCTTGTTTGGATGTTCTGGGTCCTGAAAGGATGAAAGCAAAGGAATTCAAATAATCACCTGCAGAGTATTATTTGCGTTTTCTTCTTTTTTCTTTACAATTAAAAACAGTACAAAACAAAAAGAATGTTGTGAGCAAAACTTGGGTTTTGAAAAGAAATGCCCACGCTTGAGTCTCACACTGCAACCTCTCCTGAGCTGCACAGCAGAAGCTGACAGGGTGGAAGGGCCCCCCCCAAGCTCTGCACCCCCACTTCTCTGTCATCCCTCTCGGAGACCCCCCCCCTTGTCAGAAAGCCCACAGTAGGGGCCACAGCCTCTGCTCCCTCACCCTCACCCTGCTTTCCCAGCCAGGGGCAGGTGTGTCCCCTACTGTTGGGCAGAGAAAGGATGAAAGAACAGGGACCTCTGTCCTCACTGCGTGAGGTCACAATTTAGAAGGTCTTTGAGAGAAAACCAGGGAAGTGAGTGAAGAAAGGAAACAAGCAGTTATAATCAACTCAGCCACACCCCACACACCACAATTAATGAAGAAAGCCCCAAAACAAGGACAGCCTGTGTGGAAAACATAAGGGGCCAGGTCCTAGGGAGCAGAGTATCCTGCAAAGCTAATCGGAGCCACGAGCACCCTCCTCACCCGGCAGCAACAGTGTGGGGCCCCGAAGCCGGCAACCTCAGGGACACCTGTGTGCAGAAGGAAGCACTAGTGTGGAAAGGTGTGAGCTCTGGGCTCAAGGGTCCTGCTCTAGCCCTGACTCCGCTGCTCACTGGCAGGGTGAACCCTGGCCTCATCCCCCCAAGCTGGAGCCACCTTTGGTCCCCACCTTCCTGCTCCCCTGGCACCAGGAAGAAGCACAAAGTCCCCTACCGCCCACCCCAGCCCCAGCCCCAGCCCCAGCCTCACTGCTGCCTGTGCTACCAACCGCACCCCAGAGCTTTGAAGCCACAGCCTGGAGCCTAATGAGGCCTGCACTCTGGCTTGCTAGATGACAGCAACAATGGCAGGGAGAGGGCGACGGAGCTTCTCACTCCAAGCCCCAGACACCTCACCTGACGAAGTGGAGGAAATCACCCAACTGCTCCCTGGAGCGCTGAGCACTGGGAGAGACGTCAGTGCCCAGGCTCCCAGGCACATCCTCCAGCCTCAGCGCTCTGAGTGGGGACCTGCCCGCATCAGGGCACCCACACACCTCCCACCCTGCTTGCTGAATTACTTGTCTGTCTCCCCAGTTCCTCTGGCAAGCCCAGCAACGGGGCTTTCCTGACTCGCAGTTAAAGTGGGCCCAACCAATGGACAGATGAACTCTGAGGAAAGCGTTTTACTCATCTGAAAGGGAGACATTTGCAGTACCTGCTAGGCATGGCCGTCAGGCCGCGGCATGGGATGCCTTACAGGAAGGTACCCGGGTAATTATCAATTGCTTTCCTTGCCTTTTGTATTTCTTCTCCAGTCCTCCAAGAAACTTCTTGGTCTTGCGCTCTCTCGCTCTCTCTGTCTCTCTTTCTCTCGGTCTACTGGGGCTCAGGCCCAGGGATGTTATACCACTGAGAGACACCCCCATGTTCTTCAGAATTTTTCAACATGTTGAAACCAGGGCTCACTAAGTTGCCCGGGTGAATCTGAACTTGCCACCCACCTGCCTCCACTGCCCTGAATGCTGCAATCACAGCTGTGTGAGGTCACACCCAGCTTCGAGCCACTTCCTAACACTACATGCCTGAAGGAACCCACAGCACAGCTAAACGTTCCTGGGTCACTGAGCCCAGGGAGAAGCATGACAGGCTGTTTTCTTTAGTAGCATAGTAAGTCAGGCAGATAACAAACTCACAGGGAATTTAGTTTCTGTCACAGCTTAACACTCCACTTACTCCAACCCCTTCTCAATAACCGGAGCACCAACACTGTAGGTGCATCAAGAATCCCAGACTACAGCTAACCAATGTCAACACACACTTTCCAAGATACTTTTCAAGTCGGTACAATCATCAGTTACAGCAACAATGCCACAGGCATGTTCAAACAGTCTAAAACTTAGCCTTTCTTTACAACTACTACCGATGATCAAATCCAGCAAACTAAAAGAATTAAAGACTCAGACACAAAGAAAATGCAATAAAAGATGACAATAGCTTGGAATCCACTTCACATGAGACTAAACAACTAAAGGCAAGGTGAGCTGGGTGGCAGAGCACTTGCCCGGCACGTGTGTGGTCCAGGCCTCAACCCCAACACTACTTTAAAAAGACTAAAAAACTGAAAACTAGTTAAAAAACCAAATTGAAATAAGGCTGGGCGTGGCGGTGCACGCCTGTAAACCCAGCACACGGAAGACTGAGGCAGAAGTGTGGAGGAGTTCAAGGACAGCCCGCCTACGGGGCGAGTCCAGGGCTGGCCTAAACTGCAGAGTGAAACTCTGTCTCAAAAAGACAAAATTAAAATGACCCACATCTTGACAAAAATAATGGTATGGCTAACCAAAAAAAGGTGGAGGGAGAAAAATATAAGAATGATATACCTTACAGAGTAAAAAGTCAACACTGTTAAAAATTAAAATGTACTTCAAGGTGATAAACTTAGTTTTTTATAACTTTTCCTCTTAAGGTAGGAAAATGGCATTGTGGTGAAAAAATTACCTAAAAGTCACTCTGTAGAAAAGTTCTGCACTATAAATTGATGTGTGGACTATTTAATTAAAATTAAACTTAACATTAAAAATAGATTGTACAAAGATGCCAATTTCATAAAGTTGCTTTTGCTCATCTATCTAAGCTATCAAACCTGTCTTTACATACAGGTTGCTACATGAAACGATGCTCTTAAGTTTATCTAAAGCTAATGACTAAAATACTGCACAGTGAGATTTTGATTGTTTTTATTTTCATTTTGTTTTCAGCACTTTTCTGCTTATAATGTATCCCATGTTACTATTTACTATCTTTTTAGAAGTAATAAACTCATTATTCTCTTTTAAAAATCAATGTAACACACATTTTGTGAGAATCAGAGCAGGCCCTCCCTGGCTAGTGGAGACCCACTCAGCTCACTCTGACGAAGCGTTAACATCCAAAGCCAGCTGTGACCCTGCGGCCGCCGTATTGGACTCTACCCTCTCACAGCTTTGCTTTTAAAAAGAATACTTAGGGGTTCAGACCCTTAAGTTCTGTGAGATGGAGAACATGATAAACGCAGGCTTACTTTCCTGGATGCGTGAGGAGAAGGGACACTCTTTGACATTACTGTACATGAGTTAACAGGCCACAAGACTAGCTCCTTGCCAGGTGTGGTGGCACACGCCTGTAATCAGCAGGCGAGGGAGGAGGATCACCTCAAGTTTGAGGCCAGCCTGGGTTACAACAGTGAGTTTAAGGCCAACCTGAACTACACGGCAAGACCCTGTCTCAAAAAGTCAAAAAGAAAAGAAAAAGAGACAAGCTCTGTTATTTTATAGTTTAAATGACTTAAACAAGGAAATAATTTTGCTCTCCAATCTTTAAAGACGTGCCCTCCAGAACTGCAGCAAGATGGCCAATTGACAGGCAGCACGATAGACGGCCTCTCTGAGAAAAACAATTCAGACGCTAGAATTTAACACCATGGAGACCAGGCGAAAGGAGAGGAATTCTCACAACCCAGGAAGAAACTGAGGAAAAACAAAAAGAAAAAAAAGAAGCGTGGACAGAGGGCTAGAGCTGGGTGCGCTCCGGTCACTGAACTGGGTGCGTCTTAGAGTCAGGTGACTCACAATCGAGCTGAGGTCGCGGCCCTGCCGAGAGCGGGGGTGGGTAAGCTTGGGACTCTTGGCGGGAGGAGGCACTCCAACAGGGAGTGGAAACGGTGAACTGAGCTGCACAAACTTTGGTGAGTGCTGAGAACTGGGTTCCCCAGAGCGGGATGACCAGCTAGACGACATATTGGATTTGGGCAGGACAGGTTTGAATCAATGGCTGAGGCGGCTTCAGTCAGCAGCTCCTGGCCCAAACCAGATTAGTGGGATCAGCTTGGGCTGGGCCATGTCCCTGGTTGGGACCCAACAGCCAGGGACGAGGCTGTCCCGAGCCTGTGACATCCACAGGGCACACACTAATGTGCTGAAGACACTTACTGGCCTAGAGGGGAAGGACCAGCCCACATCACCACTGCGTGGGCCTCACAGATCAACAACAGGCTGGAGTGAGCAGTGGTCCCCTAGCCAATACACTTCAGAAAAACAGTAAGCAATATGAAAAGGTCCTGAGACCTCCACCATTCACCTTTCTGAAAGAACCAGAAACATGACGACAAGGAAACAGCAAAAAGCCTCCAACCACTGCCCCAGGGAGTATAAGTCCAGGAGAGGTGAATGCAGAGGAGATGGAGGGCAGTAAACATGCAATATCAGACACGGCCTCATCAGAAATAAATACTTCCGTGACCTCATCAATGAATTTAAATCTGAAATTCTAACTCAGGTGAAGCAAGATATAGGAAGATTAATAAAAGAAATGCTGGGCACTCCTCAAAAAGACACAAATGGAAGAATGGAGGAACCCAGAGAAAGGAGAGATGCCTTTGATGAAGAATATAAACAAAATCTAGAACACATGAAACAGATCCAAAGAGAATATCAGGAAATTAAAAACTCCATTGAAAGCTGGCAAAACTTCTTAACAGAAACTAAAGACAGACTTTCAAAACTGGAAGATAGATTTGCAATGTATGATAGCAAAAGGAAGGATCTCTTAAAAATAACAAGGAACCAGGAAGTAATGACACAAAGGCTAAAAGACAACAAGAGGATTTATAACTTCAGAATAAAAAATGTGAACGAAGAAGCAGGGACAAATACAAATGAAATAAAAAGGCTATTCACAGAAATAATTAAAGAAAACTTCCCAAGCATAGGAAACGGAAGTGATGTTCAGATATATGAGGCATACAGAAATCCAGCCAGCTACAACCAAAACAGATCTACACCCAGACATATAATAATCAGAATCCCAGAAATCCATCACAAGAACAGAAAATTAAGTTATCAGAAAAAGAAACAGATTACCTATAAAGGAAAACTCATCAAAATCACAGCAGACTTCTCGATGCAAACTATCAAATCAAGAAGAGCTTGGAGCGAAATATTCCAGGCCCTGAAAGAAAATAACCTCCAACCCAGACTGATGTACCCCACAAAACTATCTCTCAAAATTAATGGAGAGATATTTCCACGACAAAGAGGAACTGGGGGAGTTCGTGACCACCAATCCAACCCTGCAAAGAATACTGAAGGACATTCTAGAGAGAGAGAAGAAAATCACCAGGATTCCAGGAACAATGGCAGAAAGGCCTCAATGAAAGGGACAGACAGTGAAATGAAGGAGAAAAGTAAACAAATAACAACAGAAAAATAGCATGGCAGAGATGAGGCAAAGAAGATTGGCTATATCGCTGTTTTGTCTTGACTCATTTTATTCGAATCTGGCATGCTTGATAGTATCAAGTCTGAGAGTACAGGCAACTACTCTGAAGATGACAAGATTCAATAGGATACCCATCTGGTTTGCTTATTAACTGCCTTTGAAGCCCTATGATGTCTCCAATGTTTGGTTTTTATTAATAGTGCTTTGTACCGCTATGTTTAATTATACTATGCCTGATGATATAGGCAATTTTATTGAAAACAAGAGACATCACAGTAACTACCATAGATCACCTAGTATTGTGGTTTTATATGTCCTTATTACATGTTTCTCTAGGAATTTGTACTGTTGACTTGTTTTAATTTGTTTTTCCCTCTAATACAGAAAGGCTAGGTATACATGAAAAGACTTATATATGTGTAGAACTTCTAAACAGTTTACGAGAATTGATTATAATTATTAAAAAAAAGAGAGAGAGGAAAAGAAAGTATTCTAAAGGATATTAACTGCAGGTTATGTTTAAGTGTGTAGGATTGATAACCATATTACTAAGTTTTTGTTGGACAGGTGAACAGAACTGTTCCAGTCTCACTGTCTAAATGTCCACTTTGTATGCTTTACTTTTGTAACTTGAACAACTACTTCTAAAAGGAAAATATGTAATTATCAACTAGTGATTTTTTTTCTCTGAAATTATTTACAATTTCTACCCTCTTTCTGTTTCATCTTTTATCTTTAAATTAAAAAAAAAAAAAAGAAGAAGTGCCCTCCACACAGAGAAGAGTCAAACATCCTGCAGGGAGCGCACATCACCCAGGGCAGTGGTGGCGAACCTGCAGCCCACGTCCTGCGGCAGGCAGGGAGCCCCTCCAGGCATGCACACCAAGTCGCCCCAGCACTGCCATAGCAGCTGAGCACTCTGCAGTGCTGGCAGTGGATTTGGCCACAGTCTGGGCACTCTCAGGGGTTTGCCGTCCCTGCCTAGGGCATCGCAGACTCAGGACCCATCCCGGAGATGGACTGCTGACAGCATAACCTGCACTCCTCTCCCATTCCCCTTCTGAGGACTCCCACAGGATGGGCTAATAAGAAGGCCCAGTGCTCCCTCCCTCAAGGCCAGCCAGAGCTTCAGACCACAGAAGCCCCACCTACGGGAACCACAGCACAAGGCACAGAGCAGGGTTGGACCCGAGAGCTATCCAACCTCTGGGTGCATAAACCTAACTGGGATACCACACCTCCTGGTCACCAGATCACGTCCAGTCATGCTGACAACAGAAACAGAACTGGTTTTTGAGAATTACCCATACGACTTGTATCTAGATGCCCCCCACAGCCCCCTGCACCCATAGGTGGGGCTTTCTGCAGCTGGCTAGATCTAGGGTGTGTGAATATGGATTCAGGGTGTGTGATAACTAAATTAATTCAGATTGGTTTGTCACCACTTGCTGCTGCTACTTCTGTTGCTACTGCTGGTTGTCTCACTCCCCTGACCTACTGCACTTGGCCCCCTGCCCTGCCATGGACTGTTTCTCTTCTGTGATGCTTCTCTGCCCCGCCACCCACCTTGGAGCCAGGCGACTATGGCCTGAACCACTACAAACTGTGAGCCAAATAAACCTTTCCTCCTTTAACTTGTGGGTGTCGGGTATTTTGTCTCAGCAATGAGGAAGAAACTAAAACAATTACCTTTAATATCTCATCCAAAAGAACAGATTTAATTTCTAAATCCTCAAAGTTACAAATATATCCAGAGGTCTGAATCGGTTCCTTAAAGACAAAAATAAGCATTACAATTCATCTTGCAAATTGACCCCTCCCCTGTAAGAAACTTTGGCTTTAAGTGATTTATCAAAAATTTCAAACAAACTAAAAACTACATACAATGACATTAGTACCATATATACGTTACCTTAAATAATTGTCAACATTTTGCTAAACATGCTTCATTTAATTTTGCGGCTAATGGATTATAAATTATAGATATCATGACATTTCAACCACTAAAATCTTCAGCCATTTATCTAAAAGATAAGGGCATCCTCATACATGACTATATTATAACTTGTTTCTTAGCAAAGCTGGTAAGTATATTTGTGTCTAAGTACACTTCTCACAGAAATCTCATGCCATATTCAAAAGCCTGTCCTCAGTAACATGAGCCAGTGTCATTGATAAATTCCCTGCATTAGATTTTATTTGCCTATATGCAAATATGAGTCTGTTATTTTATAACAGTTATATAATAACTGTTATATGTCATTATTTTAGTATTATGAGACTCCTGAATGCTAATACATATGTCTAATGGATTTTCAAATATTTGTCTTCTATTAAAAATCATAATTTGTTGGTTAAAATACTCAAATTATGAAACAACTTGGCTTACACAGGTTGCACTATATAAGCCAATATGCTTTTATGAAAGAAAGTACACATAAAGAACCAGAACACACTTCAATAAAAAGAAGGCATATGAAATGAAGTGTTTCTTTTACATTACAGGAGTCTACATGCAAATAAAATAACATTTGTATAATAAACATGCTTATCAATATAAAAACATTTTTGGCTAAATATCACAACAAAGCAAGGTAGTCAAAAGATAATCTGTGTACAAAAAACAAAGGGAGAAAATTAAAGGTGAAAACAAAGATCAAAACTAAGAGTTTCCCCAAAAATCTATGATTATTGGCATATATGTAAATATGGTAAATATGCACAAATATTTGTATAATTTGTATTTTAAACATTCAATTTCTGCTTGAATTATCTTACCCAATTGTTTTCATTTTCCCAAATTCAAAAATATTTCATTGAATATGAAGTTTGAGGCCAGTGGTTTCTCAGGTAGGTTACACTCACAAAAGTACTACACAAGATACTTATTTTTATCATAAAAACATCTGAAGCTTTATGATCACTGGTACCTTTACTAAGTAGCTTAAAAACCATTTTGAAAAGAACATGAACTCAGGGCAATACTAATCATGCAACCACAGGCAGCCCCAGAACAGCAGGACAGAGTCAGCCACGTCACGGTGTGAAGACAGTGACCACTCAGCCGTCCTTCTATGGATAAAATGTGTTGCTATTAACTGTGAAACAATAGCTCATCGTGAATGTAGATGACTGTGTCTAAAAGGAACACACTATTCTGTAGCTTTACAAGTCCGGGAACTTCTGTTTTGCAGCACGTGTTCTTACAGGGTCAGAAGCAACTAGAGGAAGGGTTGGCAGAGTCACTGAACAGGCGGCGACGCAGTGGGCCAGTCTTCATGGGTGAAAAGAAAACAAGAAATCTAGACAGTGGGGAGGTTGTAAAAAAACAAAATTCCATCAAGCTGTATGTAAATCTAGTAGAATTTGAACTGTATGCCAAATCAGAAAGAAAAAAAAAAACTCCAATAAAGAAAATAATAATGGGGGCCGGGGGGTTAGCTCAGCAGCATGAGTGCCTGTTTGGCAAACTCAAGGTCGTGAGTTCAATCTCCGGTACCAAAAAAAAGTATAATTTTTAAAGCTGAGCACCGTGGTGTGAGAACTGTGTAGACACAGTGCGCACTGGGCAGAGGCTGCAGGGGGCACCGCACTGGCTGCAGGGCTCAGCCCCTAGCTCGGGGCGAGCAGCCGAGCTCGGGAAGACGACACTGAAGCTCACACCAGATTCTGCTCCCAGCCAAGCTGACCCTGCGGTCACCTGCCCTACTTCCTCGCTGGTTCTGTGGCAGGGTCAGGTTTCCCTGGGGTCCTTGGAGGGAGCCCATGTTTGTGGGTCAAATGCAGCAACCTGAACATCTTTCTTTGAACCATTTCTCAGGGTCTAAAAATTACAGAGATCCTATGATTCTTAAACGCTTTAACAGCTTTTGAGCGCAGTTTACATCAGGCTCTTTGCCAACCCAAACTTCCTTAGCAGAGCTCAAGTGAGACAATATAAAAATAATTTAGATATTAAAGTGACAAGCAGTTTTCCATTAAACAAATTACTACAGAATTTTTTTTGGTAATTCAAGAATTTAAGCATGCCATTGCTTCCAAGGAGGCCCCAGGTGCAAACAAATAAAAACTAAGGCCCTAAAGCTACTATGGGCCCTGGTGAAGTATAACAGAAAGTTCCAAATATAAAATCCCTGTTATTGGGCGGGGGCTTTAGCTCAGCAGTTTAAGCACCTGCCTGACAAGTGTGAGGTCATGAGTTCGATCCCCAGTAACAAACAAAGCAAAAAACAACAACAACAACAAAACTCTATTATTAATTAGAACATAGTTTAAGACATTTATCTTCTTGATTAGATAACTACTCAAAATAGCAAAACAGTATTTTCTAAACACAGGAGCTAACAGTTGGTCTACAAGAAATAGATGGGATCACAGAAAAATCCAAAGCATAAAAACTAGCTAATGCAAACCACAAGTAAAAAATAAAAATGAGCCAGGTGTGATGGTGCACATCTGTAATCCCAGCACTTAGGAGGCTGAGGCAGGAGGATCACTGCAAGTCTGAGATCAACTTGGGCTACCAAGTGAGTTCAAGGCCAGCCTGAACTGCATAGTGAGACCCTGCCTCAAAAAAAGACAAATATAAAAATTAAAATAAAATATAACCTTATGAGAAAGGGGCTTCCTATTACCCAAGAGAGAATACTAATCACAATGCAAAGTAGCATATTTGCAAGACTGTCTGGATGAAAACCGTGGGTTAGCAGTCATATGATAAATGCATGCGTAACACAAGCCAAGTACCAAATAAACTAGGCACAGGGGAAGCAAATGAAAGGAAAAAGCAATTTCAAAACTATGGTTTTTTGTTAGATTCCTTTAAGAACTTTTGGTGAATAAGATTACTGACTTTCTCTTGTCCTCCTGCAACTTTGATAAAGAAAAAAAAAAAGACTACCTAATAACCATGATTTCATCTTTCAAAACAAACAGATAAATGTTTAGAAAGTACTTTAATGGAAAGTAAAGAGTCCATAAAATATGAGACTAAGTGTTTTAAAACTCCACAGAAAGTTTTCCATTCACTTTCACAAATGTGTGCAGCCAATGCCAATAAAAGTCTCAAAGTGACCAAGGGGATACACCAGGTTTTGCTGATGGCTCATTATTTGTGACTAGTTAGCACTCGTTTCCTGTCTTTACCTCAGGATCCAAGTTTCTGAAAACATACATCCTTGTCTTCTCCATCATCGCGAAGAGATCAGGGTTGTCTCTGGCCCACTGCATGTGCCAGACATCTTTCCGCTCCAGTTTTAACAGCTCGCCAATTACTTGCTGTCCTGTGCTGTCTGTTACCCGTGCATCCAAGTCAAAGAAAGTCAGAACTCCTGAGATGTCTACGATAGCAAGGCGGCTAGAGATGAGGCCGTCAGGGCAGGGAGAATTGTAAAATCATCATCAGTGTCATGAGTACAATTACCACCATGCTTCAACACTGGTTCATCAGAAACTTGGAATACAGTAGAAACAACTTCTAAATTTTTAAAATAAATGTAACAGAAGATATAGACTACTCTCCATTTTGCTTCCTTGTAAAGAAAAAATCCAGAGATTAAATCAACTGGTATGAAAATATAAAATAGTATTAATACTCTTAAGCATTAATAAAATCTTACCAGGACTTTCAAGACCCCAGTACAGAAAGACCAGACCCAGTGTAGTAAAACCACACTGCACTGCAAGATGAGTTCATAAAAAGCACATCTGTCTTCACAATGGTTACAGAAATCCAAAAATCAATAACTCTTAGTGTAACACCCCCACGAGGGCAGCTCCCAGCCTTACCTAGAGTTGCAATTCAAGGATAACTGGTAGGCTCGACAATGCAGAGAGTACTTCTGGACCAGCCCCACGTTAGGGAGACTGTATCTCTGCATGGTGCCAGACTCTCGGCCCTGTGACAATCACATTTGATTACTCAAGCACATTTACCATGACACCATCAAATTGCACTCACAGGTCTCATGGTATATCCATATATTTGTTTTACAGCCAAAGTGAAAAAAATAAGATAAAATAAAAAACCCAAAGAGATGATGTCCTAACAAGTTCCCAACTCTGATAGTAAATTGTTATTAACTATAGTTTCATCTCCAAATTAATTTAAACTTTTTTGGGGGGGAGGTACCGGGGATCAAACACAACTTTGTGTTTGCCAAGCAGGCACTTATGCTGCTGAGTTAAACCCCCAGCCCATAATTTAAACCTTTTTAAAGTGCTTGAAGTAACTATATTTTTCATGTAATAAGAAGAAAAAAGACAGAATTCTAGTTCTTTGGTAATATACATAGTCTTACAAGGAAGAAATACATATATCTAAGGTTGTTTATAGTTATCTAGTTTAACACTCAGGGTACATTAAAAGCTAAAATACAAAGCACTTGTTGAATTAAATTTCATATGAAAAATCAAGGGAAGATGATGGTATGAAACAGGTGTACTTCCCCTATGATGAACGTGACCTTTATGTATATCAAAAGTGCACCATTAAAATTAATTGTAAAAAATGAAACAGCTGTAACTGAAAGTCTGCATGCTTATCCTGTGACTGCTCCTCTGTCTGACACTGGTTTCTGAAAGCAGTGACACCTTGAATATTAGCTTAAATACGGTTAAAAGCTAAAACAATGCCCTTTCCCATGCAGTTCCAGGCAGGCACCAAGGCGGAGGAGAAGGCAGCAGGTACAGCAGACAGGAGAGCTGCTGTCGCGCTGCCCACGCCTGCCAACGGACCTCTCCGCCTCCTCATCGGGCGGCCGAGCAGGGACAAGCTTCTCAGAGGGACCACTGCGAAAGGCGCGCACACAACGGAGCAGCTGCCCTGAAGGGGTTCCCGGAAAACCAGCTAACAGCTAAGCAGCATACCTACCTAGAGCTGGAAACACACACTATTAAGCCTCTGTTATGGGATTCAGATGCAATGCCACCAGCATTACTGTCTTAAAGTAAACACATGTTTCTAAAATTAACACCTCCAAACGCCAGAGCTGAGGAAAACACACTCTGTTTTTGATTCTATTCAAAATATTCAACAGAAATGTGCCAAGGTCTTCTCTATTTTATGGTTGTCTTCACTCTTTTTTTTTTTTTTGTACTGGGGATCAAACTCATGATCTCACGCTTGCCAGGCAGGCGCTTACGCCGCCAAGCTAAATCCCCAGCCCCCTAAATATTTTTCCCATATTCTCTTTTTTTTTTCTGGGTATCGGGGATCGAACTCAGTACCTCTTACTTGCCAGGCAGGCACTTATGCCACTGAGCTAAATCCCCGGCCCTCGTTCTAAGTCTTATGAAAGTAGCTGGGCCGACACACTTTTTCAATATAAAATATCAGGAAAAAAACCATTCTAGGTCTACTGCCTCACGCAATCTGCCTCACACCCTTTCACCCTTTCAATGGCTCCTTCCACCTTCGAGTCATCTTTCCTGGCCACCATTACACTGCTCTTATCAACAGCGATTTTTGCAAAATGATTAAGAATTTGCAAGGCAAGCTTTAAAACTATCTCAATTTTTATATTAGATTTAGTAGAACTTGGAGTAGTTGTAAGATGATATTCAAACCCATAACTCACCGCTTTACCCTAGTTTTATAATTTAAACAATTATTATTCTAAAAGTAAATTGTTTAGAACTTACCACAATCAGTGTCTTATCAGATGCAGTTATTGCACAAATTGGATCTCTCGTGCCCTAAAATAAATGAGAGGAGGAAGAGGAAAGTCAAGAATACATTTATAAACAGAAACTTATTTAATGAGCACTGACTACATGACAGGCACATAACTAAATATTAGAGATACTCAGAAGAAATACTTGCACCCAGGGATTACTCCAAAGTGTACTGGGGAAGACACTTAGTGGGGAGAATATGACTGAAAAAAAGAAAGAGGCACAAGTAGAGTTATGAGAGCAGGGGACGAGGCACAGAACTCACGCCATGACAGACAAAACTCCGAGCTCAGCTCCGAAAGAGGAACCGAGAAGAGTGAACCCGAGGCCCCGCACCCAGCTGATGGCTCCCCAGGGCATCGTGCTTGGTTTCCAACCCGATGATTTCATTCCTAAACTGCCTCAAAACGATAAAACTAAGCAGCCGGAGAACAGATCTGTGCCTGTCAGGGGATGGGGCTGGTGCTGGCAAGCAGGTGAGAAAATGAAGCGGCCTGCGGAAAGCTCTCTATGGCGACAGCATTACAGAAAACTACACGCACAAGAGATAAGGCTGTAGTCTAACAGAATAACATCAGTGCAAAGTTCCTCTTCTCACATCATACAACAGTTACCTAAGATGTCACCGTGGAGGGCAGCTGAGTAAAGAGACTATTTTTATAACTTCCTATGAATTTATAATTGTTTCAAAATAAAATGTTTCTCAAATCAAAAGAAAAAAGTACAGAGCCCTCGAAACTACACTAGGGGGAGGGAGGTGGGCAGGGAGAAGCCAGGCTGTGGGCACCTGTCCCTCAAAGACTGCAGGAATTTCCTGGAGCTGATGGTTGGGAGGGGACCAGTCCACCCGTAACGCGCCACGTTTCAGCGAGAGCACCGGCCGTGGCGTGAGGACAGAGCCAGCACTGTGGGGACAGGGACTGCGGAGTGAAGAGCTGCGACCCGCGGCTTCATATCACAGCCTCGCCTCACACAGCACTGCTCCAAGCGAGTGTCAAGCAACTAGAGTCAAATAAAACCGAAAACTCAGGGGCACAGTGCCTGCCCGGCAAGCTCGAGGCCCTGAGTTTGATTCTAAGTACAGAAAAAAAAATTGAAGATTCTGCTTCTCATCCAAACTAGCCACACTTTAAGTGCTCTCAAAGGCCACGTGTAGCTAGCAGCCATTGTGCCAAACATCAGACATGAAATATTTCCACTGTCACAGGAAGTTCACCGTAAAGACCTCAGCAGCAACTGATGGTACCGAACTGAGGTGGAGCTGCAACGGGAGACCAATCTGTGAGACATTTAGAAGACAAAGCCAACAGGACTCAGTGATTCACTACTCGTGAAGAGATGCAGTCATAATATATATGGAAGCAAGATGGGTTCAGCCTCAGACAGGCTAAATGTGGGGCACTTCTGGGTTATCTAGTGCCCTGCTATCCAGACAGCAAGAAATAAATCACTCTGAAATTTAAAAAACTCAGCATTGGGAAGACAGACATCAGGACTAAACCTCAGACCATCACAACCAGAGATGTGGACGTGCACGCTTGGCAAAGACTAAGATGGGAAGTAAAGCACCAGGCAGAAGAGTATGGTGAAAAATACTCCTGCTGAGGGCTGGGGAGGTCATTCAGCAGCAAGGCACCTGCCCGGCAAGCACACGGTCCTGGTTCAATTCCCAGTTTCAAAAAACAAAACAAGCCGGGCGTGGTGGCGCACACCTGTAATCCAGCACTCGGGAGGCTGAGGCAAGAGGATCATTATGAGTTCAAGACCAGCCTGGGCTACAAAGTGAGCTCAAGGCCAGTCTGAACTGCATAGTGAGACCCTGTCTCAAAAAAAAAAAAAAATGTCATATGTAGAACAAACAATATAAAGAAAAGCTCCCAGCAGACTTGGTAAGTCAGAGGAATTGGAAACCAGAATGCAAGGCAGTAAACAGGGGAGTGAACGGTGAGGAGAAGATGAGTACAGACTGTTCTATCCGGAGGCTTAGCTCTGAAAGGACAAAGACAGTGAAAGAAGAATTATGCAGTCAACAATGGAGACTTCAGACGTCGTTTTTAAGGTGAAGCAGATTTTATGTGAGGATTGGAGGAAACAGAGGATGAATCAGGTTTAAATTTCCTATAAGTTTCCTAACGGGAGAAATGGCGTCTTACTCCACTATCTGACATGTCAAAGACATGCATGAATACCTGCTGAACAAATGGACAGACAGGAGACGACCAGAGGACTCCTGCATATCCTACCAGACGGGTCACTAGGGCTGCTATCAGAAGATGTGAACTTGAATCCCCACCTTGCAGCTTAAACAACTGCTTTAGGATCCGACGGTCATTAGTGAACGCGCCTCTGTTTTCTGATCTGTGCAGTGGGAAGGAGATAGCAGGCTGACTCACGGGGATTGTGAGCACCAGAGAGGAAGCTGAATATGGTGGTCCGGGGTTTAGCTTCGAGGTCTTCGTAAGCACCAGGTCGTGAGTTTGATCCCAGGTTAAAAAAAAAAAAGCTGAGTACAAGAGAGCTCTACTAAAATAGGTGCTATTTTAAATACTAAGAGAAAAGTCATGCCAGACAACTGCTCACTAAAATGCCAGTAATCACATTTGCTTTTACACAAAAGTATATTTCCATAAAGGTACGGTGAATAAACAAAGTAAATAAATGAAGTTTTAAAGCACATAAGCAGAGTTTGACACACACAGGGGTTCAAGCCATTGTAGCCGTACGTTATCTATAGAAATAAGAATGTTCATTAACATGCCAGAGATGACCCACAAACCTAAGGCCAGGAGACCTGCTGAATGATCAATAGACACAGACAGACAGACAGATGCTAAGCGGGGATACACAGGAGAGGGAGGGGCACGGGGCTCCCCGATATTTTTAGATACCAATCCTTTCTAAGTAGTACCCTACTGATTACTTATCATCTTTATTTAGTTTGAGACTAAAATGAGTTTTTTCAGAATAGAAAAAAATTTAATGAATTGCTAAAATAGTATCCTACTCACAAGAAATAAATTCCTTTTGAGATCTCGAAATAAAACTATAACATTTCCAAATGTACAGATAATAACATTCGCAGGCAAAAAATTACCTACTTGAATGGCTTTGCTATAATCAGGCACCCCATCCATTGATCCAGAAGGAGTATCATCAACATGGTAAATCCTATTCACAAATAAATATAAATAAATAAATAAATAAATAGCAGAACTTTGAAAACCTCTTATGAATCATACTATTTCATAATCTCTAAAACTGGTTGAATAACTCTGATAAATGCTGTTATTTAATTTAAAAATCAATTATTTTAAAGAGTTCCTGATACAGCTGAATCTCACAAAAGTAGAAACGAGTTTGCTAACAATGCCACTGACCCGTTTGTGAAAGCTGTGCCCAGAATCCATGTGAACAATGAATCACAAATCCCCAGTACACTGTGTCGGCCGACAGTGGAGGCTTCGCTCACTGGCCAGTGAGTCAGGTGACCCTTCCACTACGTGGTCCTTCCCTGTTGCTTCTCCATAATTTCCCTTACCCCACCATGCTTAATAAAAGCAAAGCGTCTGGGGGTTTGGAAAGCCCTAAGGACAGCAGCCCGGGGACGCTGCTAGCCCTCTCTGCCATCTACCCCATCTCCTGTGCCTGCTGGGCGGGGACTCGCAGAATCGCAGAGAGGACACCCGCCCTCCAGCCCCAGCACAGTGCCACACGGTCCAGTGCTCCATGGTGTCTGCCCAATTGGGAAAATGAATGGACATTTTTTTGAGGGGGGTATCAGGAATCGAACTCATGACCTTGGCTTGTGCTTGCCAGAGCTAAATCCCCAGCCCATAAATGGACATTTTTTAAAGAACTACTAAACTACTGCTCTAGATTACACAGTAACTCTAAAGCCTTGGGCAAATTAACTTCTCTGAACCCGTTTTTCCCTTTGTAAAGTAAGGATAGCAATTCCCCTTCCTCACTATTTCTGCAAGCCAAATAAAACGGAGCTCTAAAGCACATAAGCACAGTTTAACACACACAAGGGGTTTAAGACACTGTAGCTGTAAAATAATCACAAAAAAATCCTGCCATTTTCTACTTTTAATTACCATGAATTTTATAATTGTTAATATGACATTGTAATTACACGTTCAACAATGTAATAGAGCAAATATTAAATAGATCTAACAGAAACATACGGAAATGCAAAAACATGTGATACACCTAACTTGGTCCACATTTCTGTATTTTAACACATTCTACGAAACATCCAGGGCTACCTAGTTACACAAAGGAGAGGTCAAAGGTGAGAATAGAAGGCCCCAGGAAGCCACACGGGCTGCCATTCTGCTCCTGGCTGAGACACGATGCCCCCAACTGAAGCCTAAAGGAGGAGCTGTTTACCTGGGCCCACTCCAGGACAGAATGCACCGGCGAGGGGCTCAGGGGAGAAACAGCCGCTCACCTCGTGGCGGGCGATCAGGAGCAGAGAGCGGGAGAGGGCTGGAAGGAGTAACCCTTCAGCGCGCCCCCCCTCCAGCGCCAGATCCTGCCTCCTGACAGCAAGGCAGACATAGAGCACAGAACCAATCTCCCTCAGTGAGGGCCGGAGGCTTGGGGTGGGGGTGTCGAGATCAGAGATCAGGTGGCCCTTCCCACGAAACAAGAAAGGCCAGGTCAGAGTCAGACAGATGTGGCCTTCCACGCCACCTCCACTGAGCAGCCTCAGTCCTCTGTCAAACAACAGAGGCACATGTGTCGCAGTTCCCTCTTTGTAAAATGGTAATCACAGGCGTCCCGATGGGTGCCAAGACCCAAGGCAGACTGCCCCAAGTCACTCACAGTCCCAGGCAGGAAGACACGACCTGCTATCTTGTGATTTAAACAAAAGCCAGACTCCCTTAGGGGGAGACACCTGGTCTACAGAGAGGCCAGCCCTGGTTACCCGCTCTGTGCCCTAAGATCCATCTTCACTCTAAAGACCTCGGTCTCCACTTACGAAGGCTACACAGCCAGCCCTGCAGCGGCAGGACCACAAGAGAAAGGGAAAAAGGAGAGGAGGAAAAGGAAAGGCTGCACTAAGCCAAAAAGCAGAAACAACGCCTGTGTCCCACCCGATGAATGGTATGTGCAAGGGAAGACGCTGATTTGAAAAAGCAAGACATTAGACCTACGCCTTCCCCTAAAATCCTGAGGTTAAAACATCCCGCCAAATGCTTCACCTGAAGGTTTGGGTAACAACCAAACCACAGCAAACACAGGGTATCACCAACACAGACAAAATAACTTACAAAGCACAGTGCAGACACCCTCCCCCGCGAGCGAATTCCTACCGCAAGTGCTTCCTCTCCACGTGGCAGAGTCATGGGAAGTCATTCCGTCCCCAGACTTCCTGGAATCCAGGCCAAGTTCCCAGGTCACCCCACCCACAGGCCTTTGCCCTGCCTGTGTCAGAGCTCCTGCTTCTCCTCTGGTGACCAGAACCAGAATCACCTTGCCCTCCTGGAAAGACCCATGGGCCACAGAAATGAAGCCTCACTTAAGACACTTAGACCCCAAGCGAGTGAGCTATTTCAGTATAACACAGCAACCCTAGGACGCCGGGGCAGGGGAGTAAGAAGAGAATTTCTTACAAAGAGCAGGTATTCGCAGCCTTTAAGGGCTCTCATTTATTAGACTATGCTACCTTTTATTTCGAGAAATTTAAACAGATGGATTTAAAACATATCCAAACTAATAGAAAGATATTTCTGCTGATCAAGGCAATTTACACTTCTCAAGCACAATTTGCAGTTACTATGTCTGATTTAAATCTGCTATGATTAAATTATTAAAGGAGCATATTTCAGAAAAGGTACCTTTCTCTCCCTTCTTTTCGAGATCGTGCAATCTGATTGATCTCCAATGCTGTCAGCTTCTTTGCCACACGATATTGCCAGACATAAAATGCTTCTTTGGAAGCTGCTATCACGTGGGTTTTGGTCATTGTAACAAACAGTGGTACTGTTAAAGAGAACACAGAGACGATCAAATTACGGTTATGCAGAATCACAGAACGTGTTCCAAAGCACTTCAGCAATCACTGAGTAAAACCCCTCATCTTACAGAGATGCACAATCCCTACAGTCTCAAAATACCCACATGCAGTCTCTCCGATCAGAAAATAAACAGAAGCTTGTAGGACCACAAAAATATTAACTCGAATGGTTCAAAGGCCTACATCCAAAAGCTAAAACCATGGAACACTTAAAAGGCATCTGAGGAGTCCAGCTTTGTGACTGCATTGGGAATGCTTGGTGTCTTCTGCAGATGGAAAGCAGATCTAGCTGTGAAGGAGGAGGGTAGAAAAAAAGGAGGCAGGGGAAGTAAAAAGGATTGCAGTGTGATATGACCCATACCAACGCTCTTCACAATGAATGCACTCCTAGGTATTGCAAATATATACTAACAAACATTTTAATAGCTCAATTAACAAGTGGGAAAGGAATCTGGGCATAATTTTCCAACTAAAAAATTTTTAAAGACCATTAACCAGATGAAAAGACAACCAACATCATTAAACATCAGAGATAAAAACCATAATGAGATATTACTTGACAACCAGAAATGGCTAGAGTCAAAAGTCAGATAATTACAAGTGTTGGCAAGGGTGTGAAGAAATAGTGTAAATGTAAAAAACACTCTGAGAAACAATTTTGAGTTTCTCAAAATGCTACAGTTACTATAGGCTCTAGAAACTTTATTCCTACATATTCAAGAGAAATTAAGACATATGTCCACCCAAAAACTCACGTACAAACATTCATTAAAGCATTACTCACAAAAGCCAGAAAGCAGAAACAACCCAAATGCCCTCAATTGATAAATGATTTGCCTCTCCACTTCACCACCAATTATTACTTGATTCAGGATTTATCCCTTCCCAGAAAAGAAAAAAAAAAGAAAAAAAACCATATATATATATATATATATATATATATATATATACACACACACACACACACATATACATATATAGTAGTTAAGAGTTATACTACTGATTTCTGTTAGTTCATTTAAAAGAAAGGTTTGTGCTTACATTGTTTGGACAATTAAATTCCTATATCTTGTACACTAGTAACTAATTTAAAGAGCAATACACAATGTATTAATCATTGTTACTCCCCAATTATCTTGTCTTGAAATTGTTTTATTTTTTACTCTTTAAAATAAAATTTTAAAACAAAAGTATCTGTCCCTTTCCCTCATTTTATGTCTTATACTGTCTAACATTTTAACTTAGAAAAAAATTTTCCCAAGTTCCTTCCTCGTTTAGGAATATACACAAATGTTTTCATCTATTCCATTTCCTAGAGAACATTTAACTGAGCTATACTCTGTGGTCGTTAATGAAAGTCTTATCAAATCCAATTAAGAAGATTAATTGTGCCCATGTTCACAAAACACAAGCAATATAAAACTAAACACAGGCAAAAGTAAAACTATGCTCCCATAAAAGGTCATTCTAGTCCTCATTTCCTAAACTTAATTAAAACAGTATGAAGCTCTTTTTCTACTTATAAATGCTAGACGGAGCAACAGCTACCACGACCAGAATGCAGCTGCCGCTAACGAGAGCCCTGGCGCTGCCCCAGTGGAGGTCCCTAGGGCAGGGGGCGAAGCCCAAGAGGATCAGGGCGCAGTGCGACGGCGTGACGCTAACTGCACAGGTGAACACCCAGGATTCAGGTTCAATCATCTCACACACTGCACAACCCACTATCACTCAGTTTTGAGACCATTCAGAGGCGGACTAGCAACGACCTCTAGAGGGGGCCTGACGCCGTTCCTGGCGGAGCGAAAGCCAGGCGCGGGCGAGTCGGCCCGGCCACCAGGGGGCGCCCAGGCCCAGCTCAGACCTGGTTCCCTGGCCTTGGCTCCTCAAAACCGGGAAGTGGGGGCTGGAGATTTAGCTCAGTGGCATAAGCACCTGCCTGGCAAGTGCAAGGTCACGAGTTCGACCCCTGGTACCGAAAAGGAAAAAAAAAAAAAAAAAAAAGCGGAAAGGGTTTACTAGTTAGCAACTTCCACCACAAATACTCAGATGTTGGTCACTAGCACACTCTTAGCTGGGTATGAAGTAGGTCTTTGAGCATCTGTTGCTTTCTAATTAAATACAGTTTTTCTTAAGCATATATAAAAACATCTTTCCAACCAGTGCTTAACTAGTTATAAATCACACTCATTCCTTTTTGGTACAACCTTGATAGTCACAGGAGTGTATCATTAGCCTGTTTAATTCAAAGTCACAATGTTGGTGGTTCAAGGTAAAAGACTTCAGGGTCCAAATTATAGCACCTGCTACCTGTGACACCAAAGAAATGACCTGTTCCCTTCTGCTGGGCCCCATCTCCATGTCCCCGAGCCTCATGTGGGCGAGGTGGGGCCCTTCAGAGGCGCTGGGCCTGCCCTGTGCGATTGGCGTAGTTCTGGGTGTGGGTGATGGGAAGGCTCTCCCTGGCCGTGAGTGTCCTCTGCCCTATGCCCGCGTAGCCTGGACGGAATGGAAGGGGCTGCTGCCTGCGCTCCGTACTGCTTTCTCTGCCTCCTGCTTCCTGTCTTCCGCACCACACACC